>JARYHS010013630.1:195294740-195421577 GCA_031002005.1 Vandiemenella viatica | reverse complement strand
TAATAAATTATTATTTAATTTATTTTATTGACATGCGTGCACGTTTTCGAGAAATTATTCTCATTTTCGAACGCTATTTTATTACTTTTTTTAAAATATATATATATATATTATTCCACTCCCTATTAATTGCAAAAAACTGTTTAGTACACAATCCAAAATATTTCAGGAAATACAAAGTAATACCGGATAACATCAAACAGAAGACGACACAAGCAGTCGTCACACCAAAAATACAAAAAATGTAATAAAATAGCGTTCGAAAATGAGAATAATTTCTCGAAACGCGTCACGCATATCAAATAAAATGAATTCAATAATAATTTATTAAAGTAACTGTGTCGCAGAAAATTATTTGCATACCTTATTATATTAAAACAGTTACAGACTTTCACAAAGTCCATATATCATGGATAAAGTAAAAATCTACTAAAACTTGGTTCAGACTTGTTTAGCCGCTGAGCGAGTGGGCAGTGGCGCGTGTTGGGGGGTACTACTCGCCCGGTTTTATACAACAAAACGGATCGACTCGACTAAACCACTCGACTAAATTTCATTGTTCACACACGTTTAGTTACTAAATCACTCGCCACTCGACTAAATTACTCGCGCAGTGCGAACGAGCCTTAAGGCTGCAAACAGTTCTTGTGGGATATATGGTTAAGACTTTGGGTTATTTGTTTACGTGGCGATACCGCATGCACTGGCGACGGCGTACGTGACGACACCGTGACGATCCGTACAGTCACAGCTTGTAAACATATGTCACTATCGGGACCGCACGGAAGTGTGGGTGTTTTTGGGCGGGGAGAAATTACAGGAAATAAATGTGCACTCGCGGTATCGTTTCGTAAAATATTTCCCATCCGCGAAATAGTATTTTATAATACCACCCGTATGGAAATACGGTGTATTACAGAAATGAGAGGCAAATAAGCGGTTTCCTTTTGTACAAATGTGCACCCGGGGTATCATTTGGTACAAAACAGCCCATCCGCGAAATTGTATTTAACGATACCACGGTAATGCAAATACGGAGCAATGCGGTTTCCTTTTGTACAAATGTGCACCCGGGGTATCGTTTGGTACAAAACAGCCCATCCGCGAAATTGTATTTAACGATACCACGGTAATGCAAATACGGAGCAATTGAACGTGCATTCACAATATCGTTTAGTACAAAAGAACCCATCGAATAGGCACAGGCTGTTTTGTTTTGTACAAATGTTCACTCGCGGTATCGTTTTGTACAATACAGCCCATCCACCTAATTGTATTTAACGATACCACGGTAATGCAAATACGGAGCAATTGAACGTGCATTCACGGTATCGTTTAGTACAAAAGAACCCATCGAATAGGCACAGGCTGTTTTGTTTTGTATAAATGTTCACCCGCGGTATCGTTTTGTACAATACAGCCCATCCACCTAATTGTATTTAACGATACCACGGTAATGCAAATACGGAGCAATTGAACGTGCATTCACGGTATCGTTTAGTACAAAAGAACCCATCGAATAGGCACAGGCTGTTTTGTTTGGTACAAATGTTCACTCGCTGTATCGTTTTGTACAATAAAGCCCATCCGCCTAATTGTATTTAACGATACCACGGTAATGCAAATACGGAGCAATTGAACGTGCATTCACGGTATCGTTTAGTACAAAAGAACCCATCGAATAGGCACAGGCTGTTTTGTTTTGTATAAATGTTCACCCGCGGTATCGTTTTGTACAATACAGCCCATCCGCCTAATTGTATTTAACGATACCACGGTAATGCAAATACGGAGCAATTGAACGTGCATTCACGGTATCGTTTAGTACAAAAGAACCCATCGAATAGGCACAGGCTGTTTTGTTTGGTACAAATGTTCACTCGCTGTATCGTTTTGTACAATAAAGCCCATCCGCCTAATTGTATTTAACGATACCACGGTAATGCAAATACGGAGCACATGTGTAGAAAGCGAAACATCCTGTGCAGCTTTACTTTTTGTCTCTTATTTCTTTAAAACACCGTATTTCCATTCACGTGGTATCGTAACATACTATTTCGCGGAGTGTACATTCCTGTAACATGCACTTACTTTTCATTCCTTTCTCAGCTTTCCCCGCCCAGAAAACCCCACTTTTCCGTGTGGTCCCGTTAGTAACATTTGTAATATACGCATATTTTTCCCTATTCTCCCCGCCCAAAAAACCCCACATTTCCGTGCGGTCCCGATAGTGACATGTTACAAGCTGTCACGGTGTACGTTTACAAGCTGTGACTGTACGGATCGTCACGGTGACGTCACGTCCGCCGTCGCCAGTGCATGCGGTATCGCCCATGGAGGTATTGCCCATTGCCACGTAACAAATAACCAGACTTTGAACTTTTGTAAAACATTTACTTTTCAATTAACAAAATGCGTGTGACAACATCAATATTTTATTCAGGGTTCTTTTTTAACATTGTATGTGCTGTATATACTTTCCTATGTCATTTTATGTGCGGTTTTGATGGTGTTGTTTTGAAATTTACCCATCGGCACTTGTCACAAAGTTGACAATAGTTAGCACTGCTACCAACTCGATTTTCTCGACGATCACGTCGTGTTTTTTGTTTTCATTAAAGAAGTTATTTTCTTTATAAAATGGAGCCGTTTAAGTTAGAAATAGATGTATTCCAGCTATGTCAGACATTATTAGATCTTGACTATGTCTTCCATTCTGATATTTTATCTTTTAACTTCTTTGTCTCAGATGTTCGTTGGAGCGTTATTAATTATCTGTCAGAAGTTAACCATGCAAGTGAATTAGCATTTCTGTTTTACAATGGCACTGAATCATGGAACCAAAATTGCTCTGAAAACCATATTAGGGATAGATTTGCTAGTCTTACCACTAAACAAGCAATTTTGAATTATAGAAATGAAATTCTGTACAAGCTATCTACTGATATTAAAACTTCACCTAGCAAGGCAGCTCAGTTTCGGAATTCCATGGAAGCTGCAAAATGCAAGCTAGACCAAGCTTTTCAAACTTTTCCTCAGAAAATAACAGAATTTTCTGATACTATTTTACAAGAACGGATTCAATTTGAACTGTCCAATATTCACAAGATTGTCACTTCTTCCTATGACAATATAGTTAATTATCCTTCCAAGCTTCAGAGTGAATACGAGAGCACTAGATCAAATACATTGTCTAATATTCTAAAAATTTAATTTCAAACTTTGAAGATAAGCACCCACCACATGATAGTATACCAGGTGCTACTAGAAATATCAAACATTCTACTAGTGCAGTTTCCAGCTTCAAATTTAGGCAGGAAGATGAAGAGTTTATCACACAATTAGACTCGCGAGGTTTACAGAAGATTACTGTTACTGAAATGCAACAAGTTTGCAATATCATTAAAAAAAATTTGATCACCACTTTTCAACTCAAGTTACTAGCTTAGGACAGTACAATGCAAAAATGGATAATTCTCATGCTGGTTTGAATGCTGTGAATAATAAACTTAATAGTATGAAACAAAAGATGGTTATATCATCTTCCACACATTGTCATATTGTAAATGGTGATACCAATAAGGTAGATACACCTACAGTAACAGCTGAGACTACCCAGGTCATTGACCCACCTGTTGGAGTTAGTTTCAATAAACATAACATACAATCAGCTGATTTTGACCTGCCTGGTACTTCACCTCCTGTAGAGGTCAAACTTGTTGATGTTTACACAGAAACATCATCTCATATTGAACTTATTATTGATACTTCATGCCCTACAGCTTCCCAATTAATTGAAGATATTTTTGGACATTCTGATGATTTTTTTCCATCCCTAGGAGAAGGGGAGGAATTAATAAACTTTGCTGTTTACATAGTTCCTGAAGATACAACCATCCAAACAGCTGATCAGCTACCAACAGCATGACACCACTGCAACCAAGCACCATTATAGAAGAAACCAATTATTTGTGGATAAGCTCAAATTAAAATTGCATGAGCAAATGTTTCCCAGTAATAATAATATTGAATTTACACTGCATTTTTATCCCATTTTGGAAACTTGCAGATTTAATCAATCCTTTCTGAATTTATTTCTGTTTAAGGATGACATTCCAAACATTTGTTACTATTTTGATGATCTGGAGGAAGGAGATTTTTCATGCGCCATTGCTTTACAATTTTTGGACAATTTGAAGAAGCACTGGCCCATACAAAAGCAGAAGAAACTTTTCAGTATTCTGCATTTTCAGCGACTTCTTGCAAGAGTTCATAATGCTTTCATTGATTTTCATTCCAATTTGCCCATGCACTGCCAGCATAGGAAATCCAAGAGATTACACAGTTTTTTTCAAGAAGTTTCAATTTGGAAGAGCACCGAAGAAGAAAACATTGATTATTGATCCTTTGCTCACTACATTACTTAACTTGTTTGGAGAGAGAAGAAACATTCTGAAACTCAAAAATAGTGATTTGGACATTTACATGGAACCACAAAGACAAGACCCCATGAAGAATTCTGAGGAAATTTATTTGATATATAACTATTTTCTACAGTTTGATATTTCTGGTTTCTTTGTTTTTATGTGTTATTTTCCTGAGTTATACACTCAGCTGATTTCAACTTTGGCTTTGTTACCAAAGTGTTGTGTCTTGTGGAATCTGATCTGTTCTATAGAGTACACTATTATATTTAAATGTCACCTACTCTGGGACAGCATACTACAAATTAGTCTTGAAATTGAAATGGATTTGACAAAGGTCAAACTTATTGAAGATGACTTTGGATTTCAAGAAGTTGAAGTACTTTATACAATGGACAGTGTAAATGTCAATTTTGAAATAGCAGTGAGATGCTAATCATTTTTCCTATTTTTCTAATACTGAAGAGAGAAGGAAGAGAAGAAACAGAAAGAGAGGGAATATTAAATGGGGGTACTTTATTATTTTTATATACATTGAAGTGACGTTTAATACCCACGATAATTTACTTATTATACTCCTGGGACAGCTTATGAGAGACAGCGCCTGTGAATTATTTATATATAAATGTAACCCTCTATATTATTTATAAAATATTACTTTTTCTACCACCAGCAACCAACGATAGCATATTAAAACAACTAGCCAAATGAGCAGTTGGCCAAACATTTTTTTAGTCCAGCGACAGATGGCGCCTGAGACATTAGCAACCACAGCAAAGACTGGGTTAGCATTATATTAGCATCGTGTGGACTTGTGGGGTAGCAATATTACTGCACGTAACAAAATAGGAAAACATTAGTGACCCACAGTCTATGGAGACTGAAACAGCTACATTGAAAGTGGAATGAAGATATGGATGCTTTAAGATTGATGGAGGAAGCTTTAATCAAGCGAGTTTGATGTCATTGAAGTGGATATGGATAACTAATTTAATGTTGTGTTGTATCTCAGATGTTTTTAGAAGATACCATAGAACTGGATTTGTGGAAACAATGCACTCATGGAGGGGCATCACTAATTTTGAAGGAAGCAAAGTGCTATAATAAGGACAATAAATACATATTTTTACATTTATTTTGCTTCTGTCTTTAACACTTTGACAGTTCTACATTCCAAAGTTTTTGCATTATTGAATTTTGTAATAATAATTTTGTATCACTTCATTGTATGTTAACTTTGAATGTATATATCTTCTATGTGAATTTTCTATTATATCCCACATGTTGAGGATTTCTTTGTGCTTCTATGCACCAGATGCACTAAGTGTGCTACAATTTGAGACATTTTTCAGGCTACATGCCTATATTCAATGTATCATTTCCTGAATTAGACAAGACACATCAAATACACTGTATTTAAAGATTATACACCAGTATACTGGTGCTCCACAACTTTGTTGTGTTAGTAAAGAAAAGTAGTTTGAATTAAAATGCAGCAGTGTACTGCTGAAAGGAAACTTTGTTTCCATACTATTATTAATAAAATATTTGTGTGTATAAGAGCTACCATTTTCATAATTTACCTTTGTATGATAATCTTAATATGTCATTAGCCATAAGGCTCTAAATTTTCAAGAAAATTAAAAATTATTTTGTGAAATGATATGCTATGGCATTACCTGAGACATTCAACACAATGCTCTTTTGAATAATAATCTTGTGTAATATATTTGTAAACTACTTGTCAATATTTTCACTATAGCAATATAACTTAATGTATAAGTTTCGTCAGTTGCTACACATGTAATTTATAAAAGCTCTTCATGCTTTCTTCATATTTTGAAGAACTTATTCATATTGTAAAACTTTGATTTCTCAAAACTTTTCACTTCTATTTTATATTCATTTTTCTTTGTATGAATTTACTATAAGAATGGAAACTAATTCTTTCCTTTGTTGACAGGTAGCTGACTTGAGGTCCTTTGGCAGCTCTGCTGTGACAGGCACCAGGGACAGGACTATTACTCAACAGCCAACCTGTGGGGCTTTGATTTATATTCTTTTCACCCCGGTTAGGTCACAACTGTAACAGGACTATGATATTTTTATCCCTTACAAGATGTCAAGTGAAATTGTAGTAAAAGTAACACATTTTTTGGTTGTGTGAAAAGTTATTTGTGTTTTTTTTTCCTGTCATATTTGCAGGTGACATGAACACTAAGAATGAACATTTTACCAGCTGTCTAACTTTTCATAAGAGTGTTTCTTGTGTTTTTCTGTCAGTTTTAGATAACATGAACATTTAAAATGGACACTTAAAATGAACAATGACTGAAACAAAAATATTTAGAAAATTTTCAACTATGTGAAACAATTTAAAGTGTTTATTTGATATTATTGATGATGCTATGATAATATTCTGCAAACTTTTGTTGTGGTATGAGTGTGAGAGAGTGAAAGAAGTATGAATAGCAGACCAGCCCCAACTGTAGGTAGATAAGAGGAAGATTTTTAGGTTATCCAGTTTTTTTTTTTCTTCTTTTTGGAAAATTTCAGTTAGTTTTCTGTAGAAAAGAACTTCAATTTTGGAGGGGCATGTAAGATATCTGTTAAATTTTGTAACTGCGTAGCAAAATTTTATTCTCAGAACTACGAGTTAGATTAGATAGAATATTATTGCATTTCATTTTCAGAGTAATTTTTCTATGTTTATTCAAGTTAGAAAGCAGTTTTACAGTTTTTAAGATAGTATTTTCAATATTTTTAATTTCAACATTCTTCAGCATTCACCTGGAGTGGGATTGTGAAAGTTCATATCTAAAGTATTTATTTTCGGCTAAACGATCAAAGTTAGGATATTTTGTTTAATAACTAAAGTTAACATTTATTTAAAGATCTAGCGATTTGTAAAGTTTCAAGGAGATTCAATTATTTTTATCGTCAAGGTCAGATTAGCCAATGTAATGACTTCAGACGTGCGATTTCATATCTGATCAGCCTCCCAGCAGCCACCCCTGTGAATAAGGAAGTGAATACATTCTCGCGGTTCGCGTGAGAACAGTCGCTAGGAATATTCGAGAAGCAGGAAGTGCTATGTGATATAGAGGTGTGCGTGCAATTGTTCGGTCTCAGTCTGCCAGGATCCGCGAACGCGATAACATGTAGCTCAGTCATACGGAAGCAGTCAGCGCAGTAACATGTAGCTCAGTAAGCCGGAAAGTTCTATATCTAACACATCAGTGAAAGTTTTATTTTGGGAATGATGCCGCTTCTTTTATTCAAGTTAACCATTATGTTGCGTTAAACTAGTATTTCTCCAAGTGAGGTCTCGGGATTGTCTAAATTACTAAGCTTTTGAACAATGGGAGTGTGTGACGAACTTTTACTAGCTTTCTCCAACTAGTGATTTAATTCTTTGAACTATTGGGGTGTGGTCTGGCTTGACCGGTTAATCGAACTTGTAAAACATTTCTTTGGAAAAGTCATCTGATTGCCTGTACAGTTTTGGTTTTGTGAAATTGAAGAATATAGTTATTTAAATGACAGTGAACTATGTATTGAACTTTACCTTTTCATAGATTTTAGGTTAAAATCTGTGTGGCGACCTTATTATTCTATTTAAACCAAAACTGTTACATCCAAGGCTACACACCGTCAGAGTTAAGATTCAGGTTTATGGTTCACCCCAAGCATCAGCTAGTGTCTTACAAAATCTTAAAGGCTTGAAAGGTATGGGACAAAGCTTTAATTGAAACACACTGACTAACATGACATCCACACAATTTGAGACTAATTTGTGGCTGCCATTATTTATTTTGTATTCTGTCATGATGAAATAATACAAAGAAGCTGAGACGATTGATATCCGATAGGAAATGTGTGAGAAAATATTCAACTCTCTAAGGACGCCATTAAAGGTTTTCACAAGTCAATGGCTCTGAAAATAGCAAATCAAGTTAGCCCAAATGCTGAATAATTATGCAACATCTTTTTGTTGCTACATTATTCTGACTGCCTTATCTTACAGCACATGCTGTATGTCCCTTAATTAGTCAGAAAAATATTGTAATGCTAATAGCAATGCAGTCCCTGAGCAAGAAAATCAGACAAAATTGGAAGATGTAGGGTCTGTGATGGTGGGGGATAGAGTCTTGGCCAATATGATTTATTTTTTAGATATAATCAAGTAAAGAAATAATTGGAAGAATAGAAACTGGAAGTATTAACCAAACAATCCTTGAGGTGAGAGTTTATCAGCTAGGCAATGAAACAGCCCACAGTAGCAGCCAACAGATCACTCACTAAATCCATATTGGCCCTGCTTGATCAGAACCTGCAAACCATTGCATGTGATGGAACATATTTTTATAACTCAACACTGTACCAACTTCCTTGACCTCAGAATCTTCCACGACAAACCAATTCTTCATTTAGCCATGGTAACCATTATTCCAATCTTCATTCCTAACTACTACTTTCTAACTCTTCTACCCACCAACAAATCTGTCACAGAACTATGGGTATCAGGATTTAGAATCCCTCCAAATATTTTTTTTTAAAAGTTGGAGTTGGAAAAACAATATAAAACCACATCAGGATAATAAAGTGGTGATAGTGGGAGGTGCAGGCAATATTATTGATAGGAATACAAGGTATAGTATAGAGAGTGACCCGAGAAAGGTGGTAAAGGAGGCACAGCATATCAGGGTGGAACTCATGCTGATTCTAAGTTACCATGATCGGCCACAGTTGAACCATGCTTTGAGGCAGGTAAATGTGGAAACAGAGATGCTACTTGGAAGAGGCATTAATTCTGTTTTGGGGTTGTGCCTGTTAATACCATTGGTAGTTGGGATTTTACTAGGCATGGCCTACACCTAAATAGAAGGGGGAAGGGAGTACTTTTTTTAGTTGTTAGCTAAATCTGTAAGGGAACCCACTTCCAGTTATGAATGGGTCAGGACTGTGCCTTTTCTAGGTTAGGGGTTGCTGGTGAGAGGATAAAAATAAGTGATCAGAGTTTGTAGATGCACTATGGAAAAAAAAAGATGAAGCTATTTCAATAACAATGGAATTAGGTACAGCTGGAAAGACCACAAAGCCAAAAATAAGATTGTTATTGCTGAACTGTAGAAGTATAATGAACAAAGTGAGAGATGCATGCACCACAAGTGATTATAGGGGTAGAGTTTTGGTTAAAAGAAGGAGTACTAGACAATTAGGTTTTCCCTGAAGGTTACAGAGTGTACCACAGAGACAGAGGAGCATAGTGGTTAGCAAAGATTACTATAGATCTCTAATGTTCATAGATCATAATCAGGAGTTGATTTTTGGGGTGATAAAAAGGGGGGGGGGGAAATCAGGTTATTGGCTGCTTACCCCAATTCAAGAATGAATGATGCAGATAAGATTCTTAGAGAGAAAATAAATTCACAGTTCAGAGGTGAACATAGAATGATTATTATTGGAGGGGATTTTAATTTACCAGGTGTCAGCTGGATAGGAAATAAGATTAGTAACACAAGGGAACAGAAATTTGAAAATACCTTAGTAAGGAAAGGAGGTTTTACACAAGTGGTAGAGCAAAATATGAGGAGACCAAATATGTTGGGTATCTTTCTAACAAAGCTTGATGAAAATCTTTGTAGTGTGTCAAGTAAGTGAAGGAATAAGTGATCACAATGCAGTACTGATGGATATCAGGAGGATTCAATAAATCCGTGGCCAAAATAGAAAGGGCAAACAGGTACAGTTATAAAAAGGCACAGACTTATGATTTTACAGGGGAAAGTTCAGCAAATGGAAGGGTGGCACAAGTACAGTAGAGGTGAAGTGGGAAGAATTTAATGAGATAATAAAAAAAAGGGCGAGGAAATTGTAAGCTACCTTACTCCTTATTTGCAATATTTGGTTACAAACCGACGAAGTTTGGGTTAACATTGGATACATGATACCGCAGTTTAGAATCGAGATAACAACACTTTAGAGTTAGGAAAGTAAATAAACAGAACATAATAACAATTAAACAGTTTCTAAGAAAATATAAATTGTAAAACTTACCTAAATGAGCGTTATCCATAGGTTTCCATAATTACAAGTAAACAGATTTGGTTAAGCAACCATATCACTAATATTCCACACATCTCGATACAGTAAAGCACGTTTATAATAATAATTTCACTGTTTTACATTAAATTCACTAGTAACTCGCAGTTTCTGACAGATTTAAAGCAGTAAATATGATTTTTATACATCGAACCATGTGCTAATTTCAATAAAATGTTTCAGTCCAGCCAAGTAATTTCAGAGCTTCAAAAGTAAATGTAACAACACTTAATAACATATCCTTCAATATTCTTTAAGTTTCAAATAGCAATCAACCGATAAATAAACAATATAAATAAGTTAAAAATCGTAATCTTACTATGCAGTAACAGCCCACTAGTAAACGAAATTTCGGTCTGGCAAACATATTTCATGAACTAAAAACTTTTCTAAAACACTTGAATTAAATAAAGGAACACTTTAAAAATAGTCTCCGACAGAAATAAGCTGTAAATAAAAAGTGAACAAAATTGTGTAATGCTGCAAAACTACCAAATTTTAGAAATTCCATAACTTTCGATATACTTGACCGATTTGGAAAATTTTTACCTCCTGGGAATCAGCAGGGACAGGAGAATAGTTTGAATATAGCCTAAACTTGATATTTTAAACTTTAGCAAATTCATATTCCGGACATGACATTTTGCAGTTCTAAAGTCGGCGGGCTTTCCTATTCATCAAACTTCATAAACAGTTTACACCGGTCTGGAAGCTCTGAGAATAAAACCACGAACAGCACAACACTTGGTACAAAACGCTCTTCATCTCATGATTTTCTGGAAGCCCTCAGCTTGAAAAAATAATTAAGTACACCTGTTGATCATCGCAGTCTAGGCATTTTCCATAAAGGAAGGTCCGGAGGTGGTCCTAACAACAGAATTCGGAAGTCTCGGGTCGAGTGAACACGTACTGTGTTAAACGAAATTGAGCGCTCTCGGCGCGGGCGGTCATGGGTAACTGGAAACAGTGATGGCGGGCGACACGGGGAGGACATATTTGAAAAACTGAACTTTACCAGACATGTGATGCTTCGATAGTAGAACTTCATTTTAGGATTCGGGGTCGAGCGGTCTGTTCTGTTTCATTACTTGTGATCTTACGAGTGACGTTTAGTCTGATGCTTTAGCTAACTGACATTTAATGTACTGTGTGAAAATTATTAAAAATATATTTTCTTTGTGACAATCGACTTCAACAACCTTCATTTCTAAATTAGTACCCTCCTTACAGGGGGTTAATTCTGTAAGTGGCGGCCAGCTTTATCATACAGTTAGCATTTTTCATAGGTTTTTCACGGTTCTAGAACATTTATCTGGCTTTTCATAGCATTTGGAAGAACTCAAGTTTAGGTGCACAAGCCGATACTAGACCCTGGTATGCCGCTTGTCTCTAACAAAATGTTTATTCCAAAGCAGAAAATAAGGAGAAATACAGAACCTACATACCACAATAGGGAGGTGAGAAGGTTAAAAAGGCTAGTGAGATGGGAACACAACAGAGTTAAGAGACAGGAAGGCAGTAAGGAATACTTAAAACAACTGAACAACCAATTAAAGGAAGAAGCAAAGGATGGGTTTATGAAGAATGTTATTAGTACAAGAGGAACACTGAACGATTCATCAAGAAAATAGAAAACTAATGGGAAGGGAAGGTATTCAGAATACGAGGCCTGTCTAAAAAGTATCCGGCCTTAATTTTTCCCGCGTAAAGTAGTGATTCTAAGGCGGTGCCACATTGCACGGTGGAAGGAGTAACCTTACTGCGCATGCGTGAATGTTTTCACCGCGTTCGATTGTGCCAGTCACTGGCTGATGGTCATCAAGTAAGGTGCTCTTCATAGTGGTCGTCGGATTTCGTTGTCTCGCAAGATGACTGAACGAATTGAGCAAAGATACTGCATCAAATTCTGTCAAAAGCTTAGTGATTCTCAAAGCCAAACAATTCGTAAGATTCAGCAGGTGTTTGGAGAAGATGCGATGGGTGTAACACAAATTAAGGAGTGGTTCAACCGATTCAAAGATGGCCACACATCAGCAGAGAGTGAGCAGCGTTTTGGCAGGCCCCAGACTGCTCGGAGTGCAGCTAATGTTGAGAGGGTGCGAAATTTGGTGATAGCAGATCGTCGTTTGACAGTGCGGGAGATTGCAGAAGAGGTTGGAGTGAGTAAAGATTCTGCACATGCAATTTTGCGTAAAGATTTGAACACGAACCGAGTGGCTGTGAAATTCGTACCCAAGTTGTTGTCGCCGGAACAAAAAGACCTCCGTTTTGACGTATCACAGGACCTCCTGGACACCGCCAACACTGATCCTGGATTTCTGAACACCGTGGTAACTGGAGATGAGTCATGGGTGTACGGGTACGACCCAGAAACAAAAAGACAGTCGTCGCAATGGAAGCATTCCGATTCTCCGAGGCTGAAGAAAGCACGGAAGGTGCGAAGCAAAATCAAGGTCATGCTGACTGTTTTCTTTGATGTCCGAGGAATTGTGCATCACGAATACGCACCAGAAGGCCAAACAGTGGCAAAGGAGTACTATCAAGATGTTCTCCGGCGACTCCGTGATGCAGTTCGGTGCAAAAGACCAGACATGTGGAAGCCGAACAACTGGCGCTTGCATCATGACAACGCCCCTGCACATTCATCCCAATTGATCAACACTTTCTTAGCCAAACATGGAATTACAACCGTTCGCCAACCTCCCTACTCTCCAGAACTGGCTCCTTGCGACTTCTGGTTGTTTCCAAAATTGAAGATGCCACTGAAAGGAACCCGTTTTGCGAGTAGAGAAGAGATAATGCGGAACACGACAATGGAGCTGAACACCATTCCAAAAGAAGACTTCCAGAGGTGTTTCCAGCAGTGGAAGGATCGGTGGGCTAAGTGTGTGCAAGCACAAAGGGCCTACTTTGAAGGGGATTAGGGTCCTAACTCCGTCAGGTATTAGAAATATTTTTTCTGGCCAATGGTCGGATACTTTTTAGACGGCCCTCGTATTGTAGATAAGAACAGAGTTGAAGTCACCGAGGATTTTAAAATGGCAGAGATATTGAATGACTGGCTTAGTGAGACAACTACAGAATATCATCCTGTGACAGGAGGGAATAAATCAAAGGGAGTCTCCCTAAAAGTATAAATAAGGAAACTACAAATATTTGTAATAGATTCTTAGTAAATTATGAAGGAACTCAGAAAGCTAATATATATAAACCACCATAAAAGGTCTGGTATAGATAATATTACTACAGATGTATTAAAGATAGTGAGATACTATATTCTACCTTACATTGAAATTTTATTTAAAATGAGTCTGGAGTCTTGCTATTTACCAGAGGAATGGAAAGGATTGATGTTAGTACTGGTTCATAAAAGAGGGGTGCCAAATAGAGTTGAAAATTACAGGCCAATTAGTTTGACATCAGTGATAGGCAAAATGATACATGCAACTATATCAGAAATGTCTGGGAGGAAAGAAACAGGTTTTCATATCAACAACTTGGCTTTAGGTAAGGATATTCATGTGAATTTCAGATGGTGGGCTATAAGCAAGATATTTCAGATGTATTAGACAAGGGAGGCCAAGTTGATAGTGTGGAACTTTCTAAGGTATTTGACAGAGTGATCCATAAAATAGTTAAACTCAAATCTATTGGATTGGATGAAAAAGTAACTTGCTGGATAGAGGAATTCTTAAAAGCAAGAAAGTAAAGTGTTAGAGTAGGAAATACATTATTAAAAGAGGTGGAAGTAAATATGGGAGTGCTACAGGGAAGTGTATTGGGACTTGCTGTTCATTAATCTAATGAATGATTTTGTTCATGGGTTACTGTATTTAGGTTTTTTGCAGATGACTTAATGGTATATAATAGGAACCAACAGGTGAAGAATGAACAGCTGCAGGGTGACCTGAATAGAATATCTAAATGGATAGGACAGCATGGAATGAAGATAAATGACTAGAAGAGTAAACTAATTAGGTACACAGATAAAAAAAAATAAAGGTTAATTATGATTATAGGGTGGGGTCAGAATTTCTTGTTGAAGGCTTGAAGTGTAAATATCTTGGCATAATGTTTGATAACAAACTTAATTGGGCAGAGCACATTGCGTGGTAGGAAAAGGTTACAAAATCTTTCATTTACTGGAGAGGGTGACGAGAGGATGTACCAGAGAAGTTAAGGAATTGGGTTACAAAACTTTGGTCAGCCCATTGGTTGAATATGGTGGTGTAGTTTCGGACCCACATGTTGGTTATCAACTACAGGAGTTGGAGGGTTAGCAATGTTTGTGCAAATTATTGCAGGACCCAGTCAGTAACTGATAAGATAAAGGAGCTGTATTGGCAGTCACTGGAGGAAAGGAGGAGGGTGAAGAGAGTACAGGGAATGTACAGTAGGGTGTCCCGAAAATATTTTTTTATGTTTTCCGTAACGCAAGACCTCTTAAAATTTGCGTAATTGGTAGTAGATTACCAAAATGATTCTGAAAATAAAATAAAACTATGTCTTTAGGGTTCTAACGATCTTCAAAATTTTGAAAAATTGATGTTTTTATGGTGGTATTTAGCTATCCTTAATTTTGGCTCCTGGATTAAATATAAAAAAATGTTTACTTTATTGTTCTATTTAGGTGTAATACGTACACGACGTTTCGATTTGCATGCGACGACACATTACTGGCAACTTTGAATTTGTTAGGTTTCAACCTGCAAATACCGTCAAGTTTCAACTTGTATTGAGGACATTGTTGACTTGACTCCCGAATGTTTTCTTCATAGCCAAAGTAATTTTAATGCTTTATAGCATTAAAGGTAATGCATTTTTATAGTTTTACGTACAGCTGCGATTGTTAGTGTGTTTTGTGATTTTTAAAGAATGAGTTTGAGGCATAGTGAGACTACTTGTTCTATATTGGGACTATACAAAGAGCTTGTTGATCGGCAGCTACCAACAATAAGGGACGTAATTAAATTTATTTTATTTGTCAAGAATGACCTGAAATTGAAGTATAATGGAAAGGATCCATCCAATTCAGGTATGTATGCGATTGTTTTTGAAAAGATCGCCAATATTTGGACCAAAGCTTCGTTTCCAATAGTAACTAAGGAACGAGTTATTCAATTACTGAAATCCTATTTCAAAAAATACTTACATTTGAAAAGATCTCCCGAAAGCAAATGAAATTATAGTTTTGAAAACAAACTGAAGTATGTTTTAGAGTCATCTGAGAAACTTTTCGACGACAATAAAAGTAATAGTAATAGATATACCAAGTAACGAAAAAAAAAAAATTTTACATTTTACAACAAAAACACAATTTTCATTGTATTTAACCTGTATTTAATCAAACTTTTCAGCTTTTAAATAGAAATTTACAAGGTACAAATTAATTGTTTCTTCATTGTAACCTTTTTTAATTTCATAGTCCTAGCATTACTACATTTCACTGGAAGATTTGATTAACCATTTGCCAGATGTCCAAACATTTCAAATCTTCATTTTTCATGGAGAGAATTCTACAGTGACGAAGACCATGAGGAAGAGAAACATTAGGTCCTATACTTTACACTTTGTCGACGTCAAGGCCATTAGAGGTGGGAAAGGATGGGGGAGCAAGGAATGGGGAGGAATTCAGCAATGGACTTTTAAAGGAAGCATCCCAACATTCACCTGGAGGGATTTGGATGCCCGGACAGGGATTTGAACCCATTTCCTCCTGAATGCGAGTCCAGAGTGTTACCACTCACCCACCACACTTGGTCCACACTATACATTCAGAATTTCATTTACTGCTCTGGCACTATATAACACTGAAACATAAGACATTCTGGTAACGTTGCAGTTTACTCACCACACACTTTTATGGGGGGTGACTCAACACCAGTGATGTACTTTGTAAACAACCAGAGACATTAAATAAATCTTTGTTTTTATTATATCTTAAACAGTAGTAGTTGTTATCAATACCACAAGGTAGCATTTCTAAGCACGGAATAATTTTATGGGTAGTTTTGTACGGATCTAATTAAAAAGAGAACTTTAAATTTATAAACAAGAATATATTACCTCGGCGGAGAAAATAAATAGTAACTTACATTAGGGTTTTGTATGTATTTGAGGGGAATTATTACTTTTGTTATGAATGATAATAGCTTATGAAATCGCTGCCAGGTAGTAGGCCTAGTATTGGCATTTCAGAGTAGTATATATGAATGTAACTGAATGCAATCAGTTTGTAGGAAGTTTTGAACGAATATAATTAAAAATACTACCTAAACGATATGGAAATATTTATAAAATACGATTTTATCAATAACCGTTTCTGTTTAGGTTGTAATGCAGCCTGGACCAAAGAAATGGAGATCAATTTGAATATTGGGAATCCACAATGTTGTGTGCTGTGTTTACGATTCACTTTGGTCCAGGCTGCATTACGACGTAAATGATATGGAAATATTAATAAAATATTATTTTGTTAATAACTGTTTGCGTTTAGGTTGTAATGCAGCCTGGACTACAGTAATGGAGATAGATATGATCTGAATATTGAGAATTCACAGTTAGAGGTGGGCAAAGTGACTCACTAAAAAGAGCGGTGCTCATTTGATCACTCTATCAAAAGAACTAGTTCTTTTCAATGGTTCACTAGTTCACTAGCTCAGTTTAAATAAGAAGAGCAGTTATATCCTTTTGAGTGTAGTATCTGTACATTTTATTTACATTTAGACTGATTTCTTAGGTTACTCTCATATTGGTTATTTTCATTTATTTTTGTATTTCTTCTGAAACATTTTTGTTTCTTAAATAGTACCAGATTACTTTCACACAGAAAAGGCCATTTCAAAGGCCCAATGATATATTGTTCGGATTGCTGGGAATATTTGAGAGATAGTTTTACATTAATTTATTTATAAACACAAAGTACAATTAATTTTAAAGAACATTTTGCTTTAAATGAAATGAAGGTTACTGTTCGCAAATAATAGTTTACTTATTTTTCCTTTTGGAGCCTACTTTCTTTTTCAGTGCAAATTTCTCCAGCTTTTGAAAATAATCTTTCACAAAGCACACTTGTAGCCGGATACACAAACGATTCGAGATGTTAGATTCAAAAGAACTAGCTCCCCAGTGACACTGCTCCGCGCTGTGCTGAGTGCTGGAATCAGAGAATGTCGCGAACGAACTACCATCTTTCCGCGATGAACACTGGAATCGGAGAATGTTGTGAACGAACCAGTTCTTCTCAATCATTGAGATTTATTATTGTTTGAGAGTGGAGTGGATAAACAATGAACGTCGTGGAACAGAGAATAAACACAGGTTGGGCGAGAGTGGCAAAGCCGAAACCAACTTATTGCTGGTGCACACTAGATTCAATCAACACCGATACTATGCCGTCATTACGGCCTCCAAGAAGAACTACCGTTTACTTTTAGTGAGTGACAGCTCACTTGCTCTTTCAAAGGAACTGTTCTAAAGAAGTGGTTCACTCGCAAATGACCCAACTCTATCCACAATATTGTGTGTTATGGTTGGTTTCACTTTGGTCCAGGCTGCATTACGACCTAACCACTAAAGAAATAATTATAAAATATGACTTCATCATAAACCATTTGCGTTTAGGTTGTAATGCAGCCTGGACCAAAGTAATGGAGATAGATACAATTTGAATATTGGAAATCCACAATAGTACGTGTTGTGAATACGTTTCACTTTGGTCCAGGCTGTATTACGACCTAAACACTAAGGAAATGTTTATAAAATAGATTTCATCAATAGCCATTTGTGTTTAGGTTGTAATGAAGCCTGGACCACAGTAAAGGAGATAGATATGATATGAATATTGGGAATCCACACTATTATGTGCTATGGTTACATTTTACTTTGGCCCAGTTTGGATTACGATCTAAACACAATAAGTACCTACATTATAAAGTTATACTTTTATAAATTACTAAGTAACCATTATAAAAAACCTATCTCGTATTTTTACGATATTGTCATGTAGTAAACCACGATCAGAGTCCTTGGTTGTAGCGGGATCATTGATGAACACACTTACTTCAACACAACAAAGCTTTATTAAACAATTCGTACAGTACAGGAGCATGGAGCGAACTGACTCCAGCTAGAAGGGAGTATCACTTATATAGTAATGAAGAACTGTCTGGAACATAAATACTAGTTACAACAAGAATATTCCAGAACAGTTTACGCTAAGGTAAGAAATTAAAATTTTATGGGACTTGTTGGATTCAAACCCATGACCTTTAGTCCCACAGTCTCTTAATGTAACCACTACACTACAACAGTCTTTCATTCTTCACGGCCTGATCCTCTTGATGTGCGACAATGTAATAAAACAAAGATTTATTTAATCAATCGCTTGTTTGTTAAAATAAAGTAAATATGCCATTAATTACAATCAATGGCGTTAATCCATATCGATATTCAACATTTTGAAACATCTCTGGTTGTTTACACTGTACCTAAATTATAAGGTTATACTTTTATAAACTACTAAGAAACTGTTATATAGAAAAAAAAAACCTATCTTGTATGTTTACAATATAATAAAAACAAAGATTTATTTAATTGTTTGATTTTTTGTTGAATTAAAGTAACTGTGCCATTAATTATAATCAATCCACATCAGTTTTCAATATTTCAAAATGTCTCTGGTTACTTACAAGGCACATCTCTGGTCAGCCACCATCAAAGTGTGTGGTGAGTAAACTGGAACATTACTGACATTCCAGTCAATTCAAATCTGATCCTAAGTTGTAAAGTCCCCATTAAAATCTGTTCAGTATTTTTTTTTTTTAGTTTTTCAGGAACATATACAGGGTAACAATTATTGAACTATATGGATTGAAACGATCATAACTTCTGAACGGTTTGCGTGATGAAGTTCAAACTTCGTGGTTGACTACAGGTCATGATGGGAATCAGTATGCGCATGCACATGCACACGCAACTTGTTGTTGTCAGCTATTTGCAAGTGAAAATGTCATGGAACAGCATGCCTGAGTGTATATCGCTTGTGAAGGCCCACTATGTGAGCAATAATAGCCTAATTGTGACTGAGTTCAAGCTGAAGACAACCGGTCCAAGTGTGCAAATAATCAAGAATTTGATTCGCTAGTTTGAGAGAACTGGTAGTGTTTGTGATGACTTTGTTGGCAATTTCGGTTGGAAAAAAAGTGTGAGAACGCCTGAAAACATCCGGAAGCCATGCACTGTTTTCCTAACCAGCCCAAGGAAATTGATCAGAAGATTTGCACAAGATGTCAGAATCAACCGGGAGACCCTGTGACAAATTGTTGTTGAAGATTAGCATCTCTTCCCATACAAAATTCAAACCCATCTGTCATCAATCTCCATGGCCATGGAACAGTGGTTGTGTTTTGCCAACACTATAGTCGAGAGAATTGACGAACAGGAACTTGATGTGAATATGGTTTGGCTTAGCGACGAAGCCCACTTTCATCTCGATGTGTTCGCCAATAAGCAAAATAGGCACATTTGGGGGACTGAGAATCCACATTTTGCAATCAAGAAGTCTCTCCACCATGAATGGGTTACTGTGTGGTTTGCAGTATCCAGTCACGGAATAATCGGTCCGATATTCGTTGACGGCATGGTGACTACTGAACGATACATCAATATTTTGGAAAATAGTTTAATCCCCATTGTCCAAAGTGACCCTTATTTTGTCAAGATGAGGTTCATGCAAGATGGAGCTTGACCTAATTGGACCAAGAAAGTGCTTGATATCCTGGAGGAACACTTTGGTTACCGTATTCTTGCTCTGAGGTAACGAGAGACCACTGGAATGAGACTCGTTTGGGCACCATATTCTTCGGATCTAAACACATGTGACTCATTTTCGTGGGGCTACATTAAAAACAATGTGTACAGAAATAACTGTGAATCCACTACTGAGCTGAAAAGTGCCATTCAATGGATCATCAACAGCAGCGATGTTCTGACACTTCAGTGGGTGCTATTCATCTGCACCAATGATGGCCACCATATCGAAGATATCATAACCTAAATCCGAATATCTGTAGTGACGTTTACATGTTGAATAAAGTTTGTGCACTCAGTTTTAAAAAAAAAATAATTTACGTTTTATTTCATATAGTTCAATAATTGTCACCCGGTACATGGTTTTCATTTTACAGATTTCATTTAGTTTTAATACCGTATGTCAAAGGAATTGAATATTTGTGGGCCAATTAATATAAATAGTTAGGCTGGGAGTTCAGTTACTAAATTGCAGCTGTTACAAGGTCTTTTGAACCTAACTTGGTTGATCTGTTCGAACTGGTCCTTACTTCGACTTATTTTACCTATGGTGGGAGTTTTTATGAACAGACTGATGGTGTGGCAATGGGGTCTCCTTTATCTCCTGTAGTAGCCGATCTGTTCATGGAACACTTTGAAGATCGAGCAATTGAAACATCCGTCCTCAAACCAGCATGCTTCTATCGATATGTGGACGACACGTTTGTTGTTTGGCCCCATGGGATCCAGGATCTTTATGAATTCATGGACCATCTCAATAGTATTCATGAAAACATCAAATTCACAATGGAGCTAGAGAAAAATGGTAGCTTGCCCTTTCTAGATATTTTAATCCAGCGGAGACCTGATGGAACATTGTCACATAGTGTATACAGGAAAATAACACACACAGACCGCTATTTGCATGCTGATAGCTCCCACCATCCGGCGCAGAAGAACACGGTGTTATACACTCTTGTACACAGAGCTAAGGTAATTTCAGACGCTGACAATCTGCGGGCTCTGAAAGAACCCCGCAAGTTATATGTTGTTAAAATATAATATAACAATCACTCACTTTATGGTCTGTGCAGTTACCAAAAAATAAAGTATCTTGTTCTCGTGGCGTTTACTTGTGCCTACCTGGAAAGCATCAAGTAATTAACAACATACAATGTTCTTTCTCTTCGGCGGTGGTCACTTCAAACCTTCTCTGAAATATATAAAGGGTATCTCAAAACTACTAAATCATAGATTAAATGATTTTCTTTCAAGTCTTTAATGCACAGCTTTCCTTAAATTTTGTTAGACCCACCGACCGGTATATTATTTAAATTTTCTATCAGAAGATTCCTTACACAACAGATTTTTCACCAGGTAAATAATTTCTTCTTCTCCAAAAAAATCAGAAGACAGCTCTGCTACGACCGCAAATAATCCCTTGAATTTCTTAATACTTTCCGCTAACAATCCCTAACTGTTTCTTTGAACCTCACACAAATTGCACAACATTGGAAATTTACGATTTCAAATTTCTAAAGTTCCTATCAATTTCTTGCACACTTGTTGCACAATTATAAATTATAAAATCAATACTTGATATACAACTTCTAAACTGGAACAGAATTTAAAACAGTGGAATAGACATTGCAAATTTTAAACAATTGCGCAACCGCTAAGTGTCGACTAATAAGAAATCTCGCTGGTATTGTTATTGCTTCCCTAATCTGACACACTTTATGTAAACTTAGCTCTTGCTAGTTTCGACGAAAAAACCTAATTGAGTGATTATACTAAAATCCTCACTTTCGATGAATAACAACAATAAAATACCAGACGACTCACTTACTCCCCGAACAAAACCAAAAGACCAACTCAGACGGTTAACGCAAACACCTAGGAGTCACCCAATGCCACACAAATTTAAACTCTGCTCTGGACCGAAGGTCCGACTGCGATGAAGACTGGTGATGAAAAAGCCACGCTAGGTGGCGTCTCGTCTTTTTATACTGATGCTGGTTCTTGATGCAACACTTACCAAGACGCCAGGATTGTGTCGCAATACCTGTAGCTATGCATGGATCCTAATATTACACCACACTCGCAATTCATAATTTTTATAATAAAACTCAGACAAATGTCTTAGAATACACTCTGTAAAGCCCTAGAACCGTCACAGGGCCGAACTCAAACATCACCGCCATACCTTCATGCGGAATGGATACCCGATCCCATTGATAGAACGGGCACTTCGAAAGAAAAAGGCAGATATACGTAATATTGAAGAAGAAGAACAGCCTAAAGATTTGGCCTTCATCCTGTATGCAGGTAGCACCTCCGGGAAAATTGGCAGGATTTTAAAACGACACGGAATCAAGTGCATTTTCCATTCTCCTGCTAAAATACGGGATTTGCTGCGCCCTGTGAAGGATGATTTGGGTTTAAGAACACCGGGAGTGTTCAGCATACCGTGCCAATGTGGTAAGAATTATATTGGTCAAACCATCCGCACTATCCAGGCCCGTGTGACTGAACATCGGCGCAACATCCGGTTGTTTCAACTAGAAAAATCTGCTGTGGCACAACACGTGATCGAAAATGGTCACAGTATGGATTTCGATAATGTAAGGGTTCTAGCCAAGTGTTCCTTCTTCTGGGAATCTGTGATTAAAGAAGCTATCGAGATACGTCTGAATAATAATAATATGAACAGGGACTTAGGTGTATGGCTCAGTGACGCATGGAAACCTGTTTTTACCATTCTTAAACAACCAAGTGTCTCACTGACGGATGATAGGGAAGTGGAGAGTGTAGCACACACCGGTCCTACTGCTTCTTCTATAACTGGTTTGCAGCCGACCAATCAGTAACAAGTATTATAAAACCGGGGTTATAGTCAGCCAATCGGAAGACCGCATGGCTCCCTATGGATTTCTCGAGTTTAACATCATAATTAATGACAGTAAACGGTGATACAATTAGAACAGTGATGTTATGCGAACATGACGTGTGTAATCCATCTTCCTTCTACTTATAATAACCTTGGCTCTGGTTGATACTGCAACGCGAGTAGCCATGAGTGTGGAGCGAACTGTCAGTACAATGCCAGTGTATATCTACACCTGGTTCCGCTACCGACCAATCACAGTCACGGAATGGTTACGTCATTGGAGTCAGCCAATCAGAACACCACTTGGCTCCCTACGGATTCATGAGATTAAACATCTTGATTAATAGTGGTGGAATAATGTGAACGGTGATGCAATTTGAACAATGACGTTATGTGAACATTGATGTGTGTATTCAATCTTCCTTCAATTTATTGCAACTTTGGCTTTGTTTTACGCTGTGGAGCCAACTGTCAGTACAACGCTGGTGTATATCTACACCTGGTTTCGCAACCGACCAATCACATTCTCGGTATGTTTACGTCATTGGAGTCAGCCAATCGGACGTCGACAACGATCCTGGCTCGCTTCTGTTCCGCTGTTTGGTTCAGTTCTGTTTGTTCCTTTCGATACAACGGACCTTATGATGGCGGCAGTGCAAGTCGCCGAAAGCTCGTCGTCAGCAGAAAATGTAATCCGGCAGCAAACCCGTGAAGAATATATAGCAAAGATATGCCGGGAAAGACTTATCTCTCATATTATGACAGATTAACGGTAACGAGGCTTCTGAAATTGTATACTTGGATCTTGCTTTTTATCTAGTTGATTTTTTATGTGTTGTTAACACTGGCAGTAATGTATGTAGCTGTGATGCTTAGTTTGTTTTTGGCAAGGCGGTTGAGCAAAACAAACTTCAGTCTGTTTGACAATTTTTTTTTTTTTTTAGTAGAAAAATGTAAGATTAGAGTTTGTGTGAAATTTTCTGCTAAAAACAGAAAGTGTAGCAAATCAGGGAATGTCTTTGGTGACGATATGTCACAATGTCTGGGCATCCTAACACGTCCATGGAGAAAGCTTAACAGCTTGTGCTTACTAATAGAAGAATTACCATCAGAGAGACTGCTGAAGAAATATCAATTTCATGTTGCTCATGTGCGTTGCACCTGAAAAATTACCTGGACTTTGGACAGACAACTCATGGATTTTGCTCCACGATAATGCACCACCGTATACCTCTTTGCTTATCCGACAGTTCTTGGTGAAACACAAGACAACTGGATGCTTCAATCATCCTATTCTCCAGAAATAGCATGCCGTGACTATTTCCTATTTCAAAGAACACAACAGGACACTGAAAGGACAATGTTTTTCAATAATAGCCAAGATAAAGGCGAAATCATAGACCAAGCTCAACACCATACTTAAGAAGGCATTCCAAAAGTGTTTCTCAAACTGAAAATTACATCGGTGTAATGATATGATGTCACAACTACAAGTTTATGAATGGTACAAATGCTTTCTGCAAGGTCAAGAAGACATTGAAAATGTCGTGAGTTCTGGGTATTTGAAGGAGATGAATGAACATTAAAGATTAAATAAATACTTTCTGAATAAATTAAAAATTCTTGTTAGTTTCTTATCACACCTCACATACATAACTGGAGAGAAGGTATGGTGAAGGAGCTGAGTTGAGAACATTTGGAACACCATAGGTATTGCTCTTGTCAGAAGCTTATTGGAATGTTCATGAGAAATCTATTTCAGGACAAAAGCAAACACATCAGCAACATTCATATCCAGGAATGATCAAGAAAACAAGAATTCATGGTCAGAACTGATTCATTTCTATATGCATTTTCCCCCCAAGCGATTAGGGAATGGAATAGGAAGGATTTATAGACTCAGAAAACTTAGAATCTGAGAGTAGGTCACAAGAAACTGCTCCAGCCTCACTGACATGGTTATCCATGGTTTCCCTAGATCACTCCAGGCAAATGCTGGGATGATTCCTCAAGGCAGCCTTTGAGCACCTCTGGTCATTTACCATATATCCCTTCTAGTGTATAAATGATTACACATTTGGATAGGTACTATTAACCCTCTGCCACCCGCTAGTGAATTGTGAAGTAATAATGATAATAATAGTGACTTGGCACTTAAAAAAGTATAAATGAGCTGGTAAGGAAATTAATATTACATGTATTAAAGAGATGTAAATATGACATTATACCACCACTAGAAGTATTACTCGGATTGGGTCTGGAGATTTGCTTCATACTAGAGGACTGAAAAAATGCCGTATCAGCAGTACCAGTTCATGAGTGGGACTGAGGCTTACAGCTCAATCGTACAAAAATTAATGGAGAGTTTGATATGCAATGACAGCAAGAATGCTATGAGGAAAGAGGTTTGTAAAATACTAACATGGTTCTAGGAGAATTTATGCATGTGAATCTCAATTAGTTTGCTAAATGCAAGATATTTCACATGGAATGAACAAGAGATTAGTGGGCCTCTCCAATGCATATGACAGAGAGCTATAGAATAGTGGCAAATTTTTTGAAAGAAGTGGGGTGAATCAAAACTGACTTCGAAGGAGAAAGTATTAGAAGATAAGAAGGTAAGAGTTAGGATAAAAAATACAGTATCATAAGAAGTGACAATGAAAAATGGAGTACCACATGGTAATGTACTAAGACCATTAATGTTTATTATTCTAATGAATGATTTTGTTATTGGTTTACAGTCAGAGTTTTTTTTTTTTTCAGATAACATTTTGATGTATAAAATTGTATACTAGGTTTAAAATAAGAGGGTTTGTGAACACCTACAGATCTGGACAGAAAGTCTAACTGGGTAAGTCAACATCGACTAAAGATGAATGCCAAGAGGAGTCAACTTAGTAGGCACATAGAAAAATAAAGGTTTTATATGATTATAGGATAGAACTTATAAAGTGTTAATATCTGACATATCAACTGACAATAAACTCAATCGGATAAGATATATTTGTACAGGTGCTGGGGGAGGTTAAAAATCGTGCAACTACTGGAGAGTTCATTGAGGGGATGTACTAGAGGAATGATACAACAGGGATACAAAACCTCCATCAGGTCTTTGCACTAATATGAGGGGCAGTATTAGACCCAAATTAATGGTATCAAATGCAGGTGTTACAGAGGAGTAAAAGTGGGAAGCTAGGATAATTTATGGATATTACCACAGAACACAAATAAATGACTGATTTGATATAGCCGTCACTAGTTTTGATACATTAGAAATTGGAAACTTCCATTTGTAGGTAATCAGGAAATGGAATATTCTGCATTATTTAAACAATTCATCTGCAACATTGACAGAATTTAAAGCGAAAATTCATGTAATACAAAAGTGGGCATATAGGGAAATTCGTATTGCAGTACATGTACCATCAGCATTAATAATAAATTCTTATAAATAAAAAGATGATAATAATAACAGGAAAATGCCAGCCAGTCTTTTCTTGCTAATCATCATTATATGTATAAAAGGGATAGCGAAATGTTGTGTACTCACCGATGGCTGCCTCGTGAATGGAGGTGACATGACAGTGGTGGTGGTAGAGGGAGGGGGGGGGGACCATATTAAGTCAATAATCGATAATGCTGAAGGTGTATTATCACTGAAGGCGAGGGAACATCACCAACATAGTAAATGTGTGAGGATATAAATATTGTGAGAAAGATACAATTTGAAATCTACAAAATGTGATTTTGTGAGGCAGTCAACTCTCCATAATGTTCTCATGTTGATAAAGAGCTAAGACCGAAAATTACTATGTCATTTGTGTTCTTGCCTTTTTTATGTGTTCATGTGACACAATCATCATTTAAGGTAAGTGGTGGTCCATTTCCCTATCCTAATTTCTAATTCCTTTTCGCTACTTAGCACTATTATTTCAATGTTACTGTAAATATTTTTTGGTTCCAGATTGTTTGCCTTCTTATGACTATAAAAGATGTGGCTATTTGATAATGAAACTGGTTGCAAAGAATGTATTCATTGTTTCAACATTAAAATTTACTGTGTGTCCCCTTCAACATACTTCACTTCCCTACTATACATCACTGGACACAAGGTTCAAATTGTTGAGAGACATGCTGGAAGTCATCTTGTGTACACCTCTTCAGTGATGTTTGCAATTTACTCTTGACCCCATCTAGAGTTTGTAAATGGATCCCCTTCAAATGGATTTTATCTTAGGGATCAAGTAGAAGGCACATGGAGCTAAATCATATGGTCTGGTTCACTCGCAAATAATTCTTCAGTGAAACCACGAGTGTTTAGTGACCAAATAATCTTTAAAATGTCTATAAAATCTGTTCTACTGCATGGAATGTTATGAAATTTAAATATGTTAAACTAGATTTTTAGATCTTTTAGAAAATATACTTTTTAGATCGAGAAATTACTAGGAACACATGATAAAAAATGTTAGACGTGGGAGTGTATTTATCGTAGTGTTTAAAAATTTATTTAAGTTATTTACACAGTCAGAAACTACGGAATTTTAGTGAATTTAACTTTCTTTTGAATTATTATTATTTTAAAATTACTTTACTTCAGTTAAAAGTGTTCAGAAAAGGTGAAATGATCACATAGCAAAAATCTGTTGTTTACAAGTTGGATTATAATGGATTATCCTATTCCAGGTTAGTTAAAAGTTTCTTTACTTTTATAAAAACAGTTTATTTAGTGCTTTTATTAATTGTGTGTCTTTACTGCTTTTTAAAATGGTTTATTTAATGAATTAGGTTGTGGTATCAGCTTCTATATGAAAAGTTCCTATCATAACCTGTACTTGCAATGAGAACTATATGTTTACTGTGAATTTACTTTCTCCCTTATACTTGAAACTAAGAAACTAGATTTTACCAAAATTCTAAGGTGCTTACAAAATGCTTTTATCTTTGGCTTCTTCATTCTCAGTGACATGCAAATTTTCCAGTTGATGGACTGCCCCTTTGTTCCAGCAAAATGTATGTCTCATCACATGTGGTGACAGATTTTATGAATAAAATTCCACCTACAAATCCTTATTGTGGTGAATATGTTTAATCCCCAGTTGCATTTCACCCTTATGGAGTGGTCTGTAAATATATGTTGTGTATCGTTATAATTATTACATAAAAAAAAAATCATTCTGTATATACTTACAGATGTGGTTATGGTCTTCAAATGACAGTCTCGAACAACACTTCATGCATTTTTACACACCTGTGTTGCAGTGAAACATTATGCCAAATGTTATTTAGAAGCAAAAAGTAAAGGCTCGTAAATAACATTTGGCAGAAAAATTGGCCTGAGAAATGCATAAAGTGCTGTTCCAGACCAACATGTGAATGATGATCCCCAAATCTGTACATATATATGCTAGCTGATCCATGGGAATATTCGCACAGTAGTGGGATCAGTCACCGAATGGTAATCTAATAATGTGGAAATAAGTAAATGTAAATATTTATTAATGAAAGGTATTTTATTTTGAAGATAATATAAAAATCAGTCTTAGGGTAAAAAGTAATTATTATTATTATATACAATATGTCTAATTGCAAAACAGACAGCCTCCTGCAAGCATTCTTTCCATTTGGCATTGTTAATGACTAAATGTGAGTTTTCTGCAGCTTGTTAAAATCAGTTTCCCAATAATCCGTCAATTGTGCGTATATCATATAACAACTGCAGTTCTTTGAAATGCAGAAGTAGTACTCAGGGGAAATATCTTTTGATGTCAGCTGGACTGACAGTACAAATCCATCCAAAGCACTTGGTGTTTTGTTGCAAATATTCCATTGTCCTTTTGACCACACAGAATGTTCTGGGATTTCATGGTAAAGGTACTTGCAGGAGGTAATATTTTCACCGTATAATTTAAAAAATACATCATGAGTTTGGAGTCCCTTAAAAGGTTAGCATCAACTTCGAATTTGGCCTGAAAATACACCATCAGTTCTTCCGCTAAGTGGACAGGGATTTGCTAGACTGTACGAAATTAGTGAAAAAGTCAGCATTTATGTAATTGACATTTAATCTCTGGAGGGCTCACATAATGACAGTTCAAATAAATATTTGTTTTACCTTTGCCAGTGTTAAAGATCCATGTTACAGAGGTTAGGAGCAGTAATTGTGTTTATACTTTAATTTAATTCAGTTTATTATACAGTTGTAATATGTTGGTAACATGTTGGTAACATTTATAACAATTTATAACATCAGTTTATAATACTTTTTTAATTTGGGTTAGTAGATAGTGCCTTAAAAAAATATAAACAACTTCAACCAACAGATGTGGTGCATGTTAGTTAAACAGATTGTCAACAAATGGATCCTTCTACATTTTTTATGCTAAAAATTTTTAAATAGTTTATCAATGAAAACATTAATTTTAAACTATTTGTTTATTTTTCATCATCATCTGGAAGCACAATCTTCAAAATGATGGCTCAATCATTAATTTTGAAGAATTATTAAGGGTGATATGGCGGACCAACAAAAAAACACCTTTGAGAAATAATATATATGATTTACATTGTATATAATAACTGTAATGACACACATTTAAAACATATTTGCAGACCACTGATGATACTCCACACCATAAGGGAGCGTCCATAAACCACGTAGCTCCATTTTGGCCCCCTGTGAAACCCCCCTTCCCACGTAGCATGTAGCTATTTTCCCTTTTGATTCCAGAAGACATTTTATACCGTTTTCTCATGTCAGGTAAATTACATACGAAGATAATTGACTGAGGGAAATAAATATTCACAAGCTGTTGTGAGTTTTTTTCCTCATTTTAACAGTGGATAATGTTATGAAAAGAAAACTACGTGGCCTGGCTCGGAACCCCCTCTCACCCCATGTAGCCCAGCGTAGTCTTCCAGCCAACCCCTCCCCATCCTGGACCGAGCCACGTAGTTTGTGCACACTCCCTAAGGACAAAACAGTTGTTTGTAGACAGCATTTTATTCATAAAATCAATTGTTTAGAAACTGCAGAAAAATGGCCTACAATCAGATTAATACATATGACAATCTTTCCAAGTTATGAGTAGTTCCGTGAGGTTAGTGCCAAAGTGTTTTCGATCATTTTTCTGTTACTGAGTAAGGTTTTTTGGACTCATTTTCACAGAAACTTTGTACATGTTCTGGTGGTAGTGGAAATTGCTATACAGTTTATTTATCAATACTGAAAATGTCTGTTTTCATCTGAGTACTTTATCTGTGATGGTTATTAATAATTCAATGAATTTTTGTAATGGTTTATTTGATTTTTGCCTCGATAAGGCAACAGAGAGTTTGTTGTTTTCAACATTTGTGCAAATCATTTGCGCCATTCAAATATATGCGCACATGGTACCACATTATCGACATACCCTTCTTGCAATAGTTTTGAATACTCACTCGCTGATTTCTTCAATTTAACAAGAAATTTCAAATTGATGTGTTGACCGAGTTTTGCATTCGCCATGATCTAGCAAGACAACTGCTTACCTCTTCCTTTAAATGCTGCTAGTTACAGGCAGTAATGACACCCAGCTTGCTTCGTCTTATTCTGGATGGTTCATGGTTACTCACTAAACATGTGCTCCTCACTCCTTATAACGGCCTACAATAAGCACATTCTCGTAATTTAATAACAGCACCCAGTACATATTCACAAGTATATTAACAATCTTTCTTGACCACTGGTTTATTGAAATGTCTTGTATCTGTCAACTCGGCCTCTTTATCACTTATTCCGAATCACATTCAAGCTGAATTAGGAAGATGCTTTTCCCTTTTTTTTCCTTCTACCAATCATTAAAACCTCTCCCTCACAAAGTATTTACCAATATCTATATTTCTCCTTTCATTATTCATCCTATCCTTTGCGGTCTACATCTGGTATGTTTTACTGCTTCCCTGATTGGAGATGCATTATTTTACAAACACTTAACATTTTAGGCACTGCAATGGCCTTTATTGCAGTGCTGCGATGACAGTCCACTGATTAATGCCCCAGTATGAAATGTTAGCTTTAATATATTGACTTTATTTCAACTGGAAAACAATGAAAAGTTTAGAATAACTTACATCTGGTACATTTAAGTTCTCCTCTATTATGATGCTCTACTCTCTTTCTTACGAACACAGAATATGTTTCAGTTTCTACCTCACAGCTTCATTAGACTCAGCCATGTGCTCACTATACTAAGTAATGAAGATTTAATCTTCAGCATTACTGCACAAATCTGCTACTAGTAACATTTTCCAACCAATAAATACCAGCCAATTTTAATATTAATTAATGATCTGACCATTCCTATATCCCACACTATTTTTCTCAAAGAAAAACTCACTAGGTACAACTAATATCCTTGACCTTGCTATCTTTGGTTTGTGCGCCTCCACTGAGAGTCTTATTTGGCATTGAGCATGTCCTCATTATTATCCTTAACCATTTTAATACTAGCTAAACCCTTAACTGTTACATCAAATTCTTTGATATCAACAAATACTCCCTTCCTGAATTAGTTAGCAGTCTCCCTTTTAACCAACCCGTAACCTAACCTAAATAAGGTTCTCAACATTGCCGAAATTTAAATAGGACACCCTCATACATTTACATAGCATCTCAAGAGGTTTCTCCTCCTACTCAGATGTGACCACATTGATCTCTCAATGACAGACATCAAGCCTTGCCACTTTGAAGTTAAATCTCCTCATGATTGTAATTAATTGTGGCAACACAAGAAAAATCTATATTCCACCCTGGTGTGTCATAATTTTCCACCATATTGTTGTTAACTGAATGTCTTGGTTACATCATCTAAAATTTGTATCTTTAAAGCATAAAAATAAGAATTCTATCGAATAAAATCTTCTTGATCTTTCCACTGGGAAAGCATGTCCATAAGAGGTTGGCATTTCAGAGCCTGAATCTGATTCCATCTCTGAAACATCGGCTCTTTATGGACATGTTCTCCTGATGGAAAGTTCAGAAGATTTTACCATCTGATACACTAAGAATGCCTACATTCTTTCAAGAATGCTATAGCTGTATATACAATTCCTCAGATGACAGCATTTGTGACATTAGTATTTCATAGCAGGAAGAATAAAAAATAATAGAAAATTTAAAATTACATTAACATTACTTACCAATTGAGAATGAAATAACTCCATGTGCCGAAACAGTATACTTCGATATGAGATCCTCTCTCATTTCAGGTGTATCCCAAAAGCTGCAATGGAAGTTCAATAAAATAATTCAGTAGTGTACAAAAATAATGAGCATGCATTAAAACAGAAATGAATTCCACAGCCACAAGTTTTAAAATCTGGATCTCTTATATTTGTCACCCAAGACACAGATGCACACAAGTTGAAAGAAAAGTTGTGGTCTATTTCCATTTTTAATAGTCCCCTCTGAGCTTGATATGCTGTCTTTAACAACATACTAATACTTTTTTAAAGTGACTGTCATAAAACAATTTCTGAAGTGATGGCACATATGATGCCAATCATCTGAATTGAAATGGTACCAGACAGAAACTTTTTAAAGGTTATGAAATAGTTGAGCATCTGGTGAATCTGGCTGGATGTGACAAGAGTTGTGATACCATCTGAAACCCACAGTCATCATCCACTGCCATGGCAATAAAAGAATTAAGACTGCGAGCAAAGTTTCAACAACTCTCTCTGTATAATTGCTTGATGAAACATTGTCTCAACCTCTTGATCTGCTGTCCTTTTCTTCACCACAGATATTGGATACAATATTAACACATAATAGCACATGTGGCTTTACATTCAAGCTATGTTTGTAATTTCTTACTATCCCAGGACAATCTAAGAACACATTCCTTCTTAACATATGCTGTTCTTTGTAAATTGCGTTCACATCATTATCTTAATATTTAATAACTTCCCACACCGATTAACTTCTTTTTAAGTCAGCTGCTCTTTTTTCTTCATCCCAGCTCTATAAAAATTTAGAATTTTCTAACTGTCTACAACTTCTACAGCATTTATCATTTCCCTACAGAAATATACTACACATTCCATGTCATTCTCCGAAAAATTCAACCTGTCTTGGTCACAATCAGTTATCAGTTGCCTAAAACATAATTTACGTTCAAACCTGGAATTACCAGACCATTGTGTTACATTCCCACTCACACATTTATCTGTAACAATATTTGGTTACATGCACCCACGTAACATTACTGTCACACCAACAATATGTATTCCCATAAAGAAATTGTTGTGATCTTGCCATACCATGTTCCTTGCACATTGTACTGAAACCTGGATAATGCAAGTGAGATTAAATTTTTAAGAGGTAGAATGGATGTTATCAAAATGGACAGCATGAGGAATGAAGTGATTAGATACACAGTAAAAGAGGAACCCCTACAGAAAACAATAGAGAAGTCCAGACTAAGATGCTATGGGCATGTAAAGAGAATGGAGGCGCATAGAACGTCAAGGAAAATCCATAGTAAATGACCCAGGGGATAGGTGGCTGAGAAGAGTGGAGTGGAGGAGCAGGTATGGAAGAGAGGAAAAGACTGGACCAAGGTAGTGACAGAGAGGTGGTGGGAAGAAAGGAGAAAATGGAGAGGCTTATGAATAAAACAAACAATCTCTGTTATCCACATAATTTCGTTCCAATGAGAAACTCCACTTGTTGATTATTCTGACTGCATCAAAAATTCTTCAATGTGATTCCACTGATTATCACCCTATCTTGTTTAGATCTTGGTACCTTCTGCATTAAAACCTTTATTTTTTTCCATCAGTGTTAACACCACTAGCCAAATACTCCAGTTCTCTTATCATCATTTCGCAGAACTCTCAGATATTTCTGTTACGTCTACTATAGGTGTCTAGTTTGGAAATCACTTTTAACTATCACTTACCTTCTCTGTGATCAATACTTCTCCAAAAATATTCTCAGAATCCTTCAAAATCATTACCGTACTCACTGACCCATATATCTCCGAGACCACGTGACTACACAACAAGTTCTTCACATAACAGATACCATCACTGTCAGACCATCCTACTGGTAAATCATTTTTATAGGCTTTGGCAAAAACCACTGGATGTACGCTGCCTCCGGATGCAAACTTGATGTTGGATGACTCAGGCTGGCTATATGATATACTACTGCAATCTATGATCAATGCTCACTTCTATCAATACTCTTGGCTTTGTTCGGCACCAATTTTATCCAGTGATATATTGTAAAAACATCATTTGAAACACTTCTTGTTATTATTTGTGCTGTTGATTCAACAATTTTTGCGCATTCTTCCCAGTTTTTATATACTGAAATTCCAGTTGCTTATTCCCTCAATTTTCTCAATCTGTTCCCTGCTTATTGTAACTTCTTTCTGCTTAATCAGTTCTTGTGTATATATTTACCCATAACCTATATAACAAACTACTGTAAACTTTATATATCTAGCTTCCCACATTGGTTAATATTAGTTCTAAACAAACTAGTAAGATTAGAATTTTAACAATCAATCTTTTTAGCGTGTTCTCACTGTGTCTAATTTTTCAATTTATTCTTTACTGTTCTACAAATTATCACTATCTTTGCTGTGAAGATCTCGTACTTGCAAGGATATCCCAAGACAAGTACTTTTTTTATACTTGCTACTTTGTATCGAATTTTGGAAGTTGTTGGCTTGTTAAAAAATAGTGTACTACAGCTTCAGAACGTATTTGTAGTCCTAGAATACATTTTCTATGTATGAGGTTTGTTGTTGTTGTTGTTACTTTGATTTACTGTAATTTCCCTTACTATTCTACTAGTTGTAGCCTGAGTAAATTCAGAAATTCAGTCATGAACAAATACAGAACATTAATTTCCACATTTTCTTGTGACAGTACCTGCTTGAAGCTGATTTTTAGAACATGGTACTACTGGTAACTTTCATCAACAAAACTCTGCGTCTTACACCACATTTATTCATTTCTGACAGAAATCAACATTTCTACACAGCCACACAAAATTACTGGGAACCAATAAACTGATAATTACAGCAACTCAAAATAATTCAGTAGAAGACACTCAACAATCTATCCCGAACATACCACACGTGTGTTGCCACTAAAATGACACACCCACTGACACTGCATAATAATGCTTGTGCAGTTAGACCAAGTAGTTGCCCACGGTCAGCACTACCACCACACATTTTCATGTGAATAGAAAAAGCTACTTCACCTTTGAACCTTATACAAATACATGCAATTTTACACCATTATTATACAATCTGTACATATCTATGTCACATGTCGCCGATCAAGACTGGATAAAACAGGTGATAAGAGCTTTCTCTTTCCTAAGGGGAATCTGCTTTGTATGAACTCGATGGAAATTTAGCACTTTTCATTAATTAAATATCATAAATGAGCCGAATCATGTTTTATTTTTAGTTAAAACTTCTGTCAATAATTTTTGAATAAGCCAATCATGGACAGAGAAAGTTCTGTATTAAACGAGGCTGCAGTGTAAATAAAAAATACACAAAAACTCGCAAACTGAGAAGTGTGTAGGAGTTTATAAATTTTATTTTCATGGATCTTAGAAAAGTTCAAAGAGCCTTTGAGGAGCAGCTACATGGGGTTGTAACCATTTAACCGAGTCTTCTGGCAGACCAGAATACTTACGAAACACCTTTGTTTTCTATGACCCAGCATTTGTTGGATCCCATAAAAAAAAAAAAAAAAACATTTGCCTTGTTCACATAAATTTCTGATGTAGTTACATACAAAGGTCCCAATCAACTTACCCATAACTAAGTTAATTGGTTTATAATCTTCAGCCCTATGAAACAATACTAAGAATACAATTTTCCAGTCAAATGGTAAACAGCAAGTTTTATGACACAATCTAAATCTTTTGTATTATTTCAGTTGCCAATATAAAATTTTTGCAATTAATACGAAGCCTACACTGCCGAATAAGTTATCAGTGGATGGGATTTTTACTGACTTCTGACAGAACATACTCAATTTACAATAAAATAAATTGTTTATTTAAAATTTAACTTAAAAGTATGTTTACAGGTGGCTAGAATACAGTTCACCTCACTACAGCACCTGCATGGGTGAGACACAACCCACCACACAAAACAGTCAATTTGGTAGCAGCCAATACGTCACATCGCCTTTAAATGACTTGTCCACAATTCTATTAACTACCCCCCCCTCCCCTTTCTATCCTCCAATGACTTCCAATTAAAAATTCAGTCACTGAGTGTATTCTGTGGTGACTTCCACAGCCTAATTTTTCTGCCCTCCCTCCAACTCCAACATTTGATTCAATAATATAAGTCTCATATAATCCCATTACATGCTACCAAGAGTCTCACCACAGTTTTGAAAGTCTTTCTTATTTACCTTGCACATTTAATTTAATTTAATTTAATTGCAATGGAGCACAGGCTCCGGTGGCAATTTCCCTACACAGCTATCTTCCCCCTATCCTGCACCCACCTACATTTGCCCTCTACAAATTTTATCTTTAAATTCCTTCAAAGTTTTCGGTAAATTATTCATCATTTCTCTTGGTAACTCATTCCAATCCCTGACACCCTTACCTAAAAAAGAGAATCTTCCACACCCTTGTGCCTGAAATCGAGTGCCAGCTTGTGGGTCATGGTCATCTTTTCCCTTCCATGCACTACTTTTCATACCTATTGCAATATCTTTCCATGCCTCATCACCAGTATAGGCCCTGTACACTCCCATGACCCTCCTCATCCTCCTCCTGTCTTGCAATGAATCCCATTCCAGCTCATTTATCATATCCGTCACTGATTGCATTCTGCGATAATTTCCAGAAACAAATCTAGCAGCCCTTCTTTGCACCCTCTCCAACTCCTGTATTTGATACGTAAAATGAGGGTCCCATACTACACTACCATATTCGAGCAATGGTCTGACCAAAGTTTTGTAACCCAATTCCTTGACTTCTCTCGTACATCCCCTCATCACTCTCTCCAACAAGTGCAGAACTTTGAAACCTTTTCCTACCACCTGTCCTATGTGTCCTGCCCAGTTAAGTTTGTTATCAAAAGTAATTCCAAGATATTTGCATTTCAAGTCTTCAGCAAGCAATTCTTTCCCCACCTTATATTCATAATTAACCTTTTGTTTTTTATTTGTGTATCTAATAAGCTGACTCTTCTTTGCATTTATCTTCATTCCATGTTTACCAACCCAATTAGATATCCTGTCCAGATCACCCTGCAACTGTTTACAATCCTCTATCGTTTTGATTCTTTTATACAGCATTATGTCATCTGCAAACAATCTAATTTCAGATAGTAAACAATCAACACAATTATTCATTAGAATAATGAATAGCAATGGTCCCAATACGCTACCCTGTGGCACACCCATTTTTACTTCCACTTCTTTTGATACTACATTTCCTACCCTAACTTTCTGTTTTCTACCTTTTAAAAATTCTTCTACCCAGCAAATGACTTTCTTATCCACTCCAATGGTTTTTACCTTATTTACTACCATTTTATGGCTTACTCTGTCAAACGCCTTAGACAGATCTAGTGCTACACTATCAATTTGGCCTCCCTTGTCCATTTCATCTGAAATATCTTGCATATATCCCACCAACTGAGATTCGCATGAATATCCTTGCCTGAAACCATGTTGCCTGCTTGAAAACCAATTACGTTCCTCACATATATTTCTGATGTGGTTGCATATCAATCTTTCCATTAATTTACCTACCACTGATGTCAAACTGATTGGCCTGTAATTCTCAACTCTATTTCTCACCCCTCCCTTATGTACCGGTACTACTATTGCACTTTTCCAGTCCTGTGGTAAGCAGCAAGTGTCTAGACTCAATTTAAATAATATTTCAAGATAAGGTACAATGTCACATCCGGCTATCTTTAAGATATCTGTAGTAATATTATCTTCACCAGCCCCTTTATGTTTTTTCAGCTTTCTTATTTCCTTCATGATTTCCTCAGGATGGATATCAAATTTTTTACTATCGTCATTTCTAATTGTGTTGTTAAGCTCGTTCTCCGAATTAGACCCTCCTGTTTCTGATTCATTGTCCCTAATGCTCTGAACCAGTTACTTAAAATCTCTGCCTTTTTTCAAATCGTACTGCATCAGTCAATGGTCCCCTGCACTGACAATACTCTTCATAAACCCATCTTTAGCCATTTTCCTTTGCTGTTATTAAGTCCTTGTTTAGTTGTTTTAAATATTCCCTACTACCCTGCTGTGTCTTAACTCTGTTATGTTCTTTTCTTACCAACCTCTTTAACCTCCTCACTTCCCTATTATAGTACATAGGTCTCTACTTCTCTTTATTTTTGCTTTGGAATAAATTTTTCTTCCCCCTTTCTTATTATCTCCTTGAACTCTTCCCACCTTGACTCTACTGTACCTGAGCCTTCCTTCCATTTGCTGAATTGTTCTCTGAAATATCCTCAAATTTGAAACCTGTGCCTTTTTATAATTGTACCTATTTCCCCTTCAATTTTGGCTGCTGGTTTACTGAATCCTCTAATATCCATCAGAACTGCTTCATGATCACTTATTCCTTCAGTTACTTGATACCTCAAAAGGTTTTCATTGGGCTTAATTAGAAATATATCCAAAATATTTTGTCCCCTAGTGTTTTGCTCAACCACTTGTGTAAATCCTCCTTCCCTTATTAAGATATTTGCAAATCTTTGTTCCCTTGTGTTATTTATCTATTCCCTTCCCAGTTTTACACCTGGTAAATTTAAATCCCGCCGATGATGATCATTCTATTCTCACCTCTGAAATCTGAGTATGAATTTAATTTCTCCCCAAGAGCCTCATCCTCTTCTGTCATTCTTCCACTGCGGTAAACAGCCAACACTCTGATTTTTTCTTTTTTATTACCCCAGAAATCTACCCCAAGTAACTCATGGTCTTGATCTATGAATGCCAGTGAACTGTGGTAGTTTTTGCTAACTAGTATGAAGACTCCTCCACCAATTGCTCCTCTATCTCTGCGGTACACTCTGTAACCATCAGGAAAAACCTCACTGTCTAGTACTTCTTCTTTTAACCAACTCTCTACCCCAATTATTACTTGTGGTTCATGCATCTCTATTAAGTTTGCAAATTCGATTACTTTGTTCATTATACTTCTACAGTTTACCATTAACACCCTTACTACTGGCTTTACATTTTCAGAATTTATCTCCTCTTTCCCACTTTTACCGCAGTCATATTGTTTCAGCCATTTCATCTATTTCTTTAATATCTGTGACTTTCCCCATCGCGAATCTGCAATCAGTATCACTTTGATAATCTATTTCTGTCCCTTCACCAGCAGCCCCTAACCTAAAAAAGGCACAGTCCTGACCCCATCATCACTGGAAACGGGCTCCCTCACTGCTTTAGCTAACAACTCAGAAAGTACTCCCTTCCCCCTTCTATTTAGGTGTAGGCCGTGCCTAGTGAAACCCCACCTACCAATGGTGTTCACAGGCACAACCCCCAACACAGAACTAATGCCTTTCCCAAGTAGCACTTCCGTTTCCACATTAACCCGCCTCACAGCATAGTTCAATTGTGGACGGTCATGGCGACTCAGGACCTGCATGAGCTCCACCCTGGTATGCTGTGTCTCCTTCACCACCTTCCTCAGGTCCACTCTCTATACTATAAACTCGCGTTTCTATCATACTATTTCCCGCAACATCCCACTATCACTACTCTATCATCCTTGGTGAAACTCCTACAAAGGGAACCTATATCCTCTATTACCTGGCCTAATGTTGCACTAGGTTTGAAAAAGCTTGTGACCTGATATCCTGTACCTAACTGATCCTGCAGAAGAGGGCCTACACCTCTCCCATGGCTACTACCTAGCAGCAGAACCCTTTTTTTCCTATTCTTGCCCTGCACGCCCTTATTCCTAAAGGTCTGCTGCATCTTACCTACTCCTACTCCTACATCTACATGAGGCTCTTCTCCTCCTGACTCTGGCAACAGGTCAAACCTATTTTTTCCCACAATTACTGAAGTGTCTGGCTTGTTCATCCTGTTAACCATGATTCTCCTATGACCTGTTACCAGCTCCCACCCATCCTTATCAACTTCCTCCAACCCACTATCTCTACTTTCTGCCTCTACAGCTTGAGCCTCGACAAGCTCAGCCCCCACAGGCTGTGCCTGTGCAGTCTGAGCCTCCACAGGCTGAACCTCCACAGGCTGAACCTCCACAGGCGAGGCCACCACAGACCACGTCTGCAGAGGCTGAGCCTCCACAGGACGAGCCTCAAGAACCCTGATCCTTTCACGCAACTCCCTAATCGTTTCGCCCATCTCCCACATCCTATCATCCCTAAGACACAGTGAACAAAAACCATGGGAGAGCCTCATTTATTTCCCCCGTTTCCTCTTCCCCACATGCCCAGTGAAACCACTTCTTACACCAACTACAACCCATCCCCTTCGCAACGTACCTACGACAGGCGCCACAGTTTCCAGTCATGATTTTCCCAAATTCTTCAACCTTCTTCTAAACAAACCTTAAATTTATTTGATAAAGTAGTCTTATAAAGTTTATACTATATTTTTTAACGTTTTTTACTAAATATGATAGGCACTATACTCGACTAACTGTTGAATTGTTATATATACTTAATTTGATTGAAGTTTTATGAAAAACGACTAGGTAATTAAACTACTTAAGAACCAATGAATAAAACTTAAGCTAATGGATTTCGAAACAAACTTAAGATGGTAGGTCAATACTATTTAGTGCTAATGTGGATAACAACTATTTTTTTACTTATGAAAGTTAAAAAAAAAGAAAGGTGGAAATTTTTTATAAATATATATATATATATTAGATGGCAATTAAACTCTATTAAATTTCAGACAGAACACGTTAATTATTAGAACGTACGTTTTTGCTATCGTAAACTTGATTTCGATATCGATAGTCGCTCTTAACGATGATGTTATCTATGGTAACCTATGTGAGTAACTAAATGATAAATATGAATACTTATGTTTATTATTTATTATTTCCAGTTGATTTTATTACTATTTCGGAACTAATTAATTAAGACACTGTGTTATTTTAAACCTAATAATGCCTTAATATAGGGCAATACAGAAAGCTTTAACAATTGAAATTCAAACTAGTGATTTGAACTATTTTTGACGGTATATAAGAAATTTAACACTACAAAATAACTTAAACTACTATTTTTACCTATGCTATAGTATTATAGTAATCTAACTATCAAGCTTATGCTAAGTTTAATCCAATGAAACGTTACTCTCTCCAACAATTGCAACACTTTTAGATTTATCCCTACAATTTCCTCATTGTGTCCTACCATGTTTAGCTTATTTTCAATTGTTATTTCCATGTTATTACATTTCGTTCCTTCAGCAGTCAATTCTCCTTTCATAGAACTGAATACAAAATTTTTATGTTCCTATCTGTATATCTAATAAGCCGATTCTTCTTGGCATTTAGCTTCATTCCACGTTTATCAACCCAACTAGATGTCCCGCCTAGCTCTTTTTGCATTTGATCGTAACCCTCTCTCAATGTAATCCTATTAAACAGCATTATGGCAACAGCAAAAAGCCTAGCCTCTAACTCATCACGATTAGAACATTTCCATTTTTGCTGGTTGTTTGGCACATCCTCTTTCAGAGGTTGAGCTTCTTTTAAAAGCAAAATTCCACCTTCTACCATCCTGGTAGGACTGTTGTAGTTTTGATTGAGGAAAGCAAATATGTTGCCAGCATTCTGTGAAATGTTTAACTTGTGTTCTATGTGATAAGTGTATCATTGTTTTTGAAGTGTATTGTTTATGAAGCAGAGATTGGAGACAATCCCTTCTCATTCACCAAGATGATTGCAGAAGTCCCCTTAAAAACTGCAATCAGAATGGCCAGTACGCAGGGTACAGATTTGAACCAGGATCCACTGTACCCTCTCGATCCAGTGTGATGGCTATTTTACAACTGCAGACATACAGTTTGGTTCCTAATAGAATCAATCATAGAAAAATGAACAGAAATGGTCCCAACATACTACCCTGTGCATGCCTGTTTTCATTTACATCTTCCTTGATATTGCATTATCCCACTTAGATTCTTTGTTTCCTAACTTTCAAAAATTCTTTCAAACAGCAGAATACATCCTGTTTCATCAAATGCCTTATGAAGATTTGTCACTTAGCTCCCTCATCCATTTCATATAATATCTTGTACATAACCTACAAATAAAAATCTTTTTTTCCGTATTTTCCTAGTAGTTGGTTATACAACAGTCCATCAACTTATCCATCACATAAATAATACTAGTAGATCAACAGTTCTCAACCATGTTGCTTCTTCCTGTGACACTGTTTCCCATTTCCTAGAGTTTTCCTTTTCACTAAAACGTCATTCCTTCACAATATTTCAAGATACTGTAAAATGGTAAATCCCCATCTTTAACACAACAGAAGTAATATTATTCATAATGGCTACTTAGTTCTCATATAATCTTCAGGTCTAATAACTCATATCTTAGTCTGCTTGTTCCTACTTGGGTGAAGAAACAACTGACGTGATTTTGCCCTCCCATACCTGAAAACTGTTATAGCATCATTAATTATATTACTAATTATCTTTGCTTTTACAAATCCTTGGTAACTTATTATATATCCTTATTAATAACTGTCTCAATATATAATGGTGATGACGAAACCAGCATTAAGCACTTAAAATAAGATAGGTTAGGGAAAATCACTCATCACCTAACACAGATGAAGACACAAAAAGTAGAACACACATACTTCACAATATTTTGGTTGAGTACACATATTCCCACTGCTATATGTCTCACTTCCAACACGATTAAGGTTACAAACTAAAATGTTGTGAAGTTGTTTCCTTTTGTGTTTGTGTGAACCTCCTTAAGGTCACAAGCCATTATCTCATTCCAATAACTAACCAAAATGTATGAATGAGGTATCATTTTAAAGTTTAAGGTCTGCACTTTGATCACATCATATTTTAAGAAAAGAATTTTTCAGAAGTCAACCCTTAAAGGGCAAAAATGTCAATATTTCTAAAATGTGTGTTTAACCAATTATCTCCCTGCATTCCTAAGATATCCGCTTTGTTGACATCTTATATTAAGAAATGTAATTCGACCCTTAAAGGGCAAAATTATTATTATTTCCATAACATACTTTTTTGTCATGAGCTATTTATCTCTCTTGACATCTAACCAAAATCAAGAAATGAGGTATTATTTTAGAGATTAAGTTCTCCACTTCGGTCAAATCATATTTTAAGAAATTAATTTTTGAAATTCAATCCTTAAGGGCAAAATTATTATTCTTTCTGTGATGTTTTTATTATGATGATACCTAACCGAAATAGATAAATGAGCTATCATAAGGTCTCCGCTTTGGTCACATAATTTCTTAAGAAAGAAATTTTTTGGAATTCAACCCTTAAATGGGAAAGCAACAATATTTCTGCAACACATTTTTGTGTCACGAGCCATTTGATATCTAACTAATATAGAAAAATGAGGTATAATTTCAAAGAGTAAGGTCTCCGCTATGGTCACATCATATCTTAAGAAAGGAATTTTTCAGAATTCGTCCCTTAAGGGCCAAATTATCATTATTTTCATAATGTATTTTTTTCACGAGCTATTTAGGCTATCTCCCTTGATATCCTTGACCAGCGTTAAAGACAACAAAGTGAACATTTGCAAAAACCCAGAGGTATATGAAATTCCTTGTAGTTGCGGCAAGGTATACATTGGGGTAACAGGACACACCATTAAGGAGAAGATCAATGAGCACATCAAGTATTTGAAAAATAACGACGCAAGCAAGTCCGCTGTAGTTCTACATTCAGCCGATAGTGGGCATTCAATTTTATTTGATAAGACCAGGGTTATAACCATTGAGAGCAGATGGTGGTCTAGGCGTGTAGAGAAGCGTTAGAAATACAAAAACAACGAAACATGAATGCCAACAGTGGTTTACAGCTTGATCATATTTGGTCATACCTGCTCAGGAAAACCCAAGACGAACAACCCCGCCCTACCGCCTACACTGGCCACGGTGACATCACCGCGGACAATCAGCACGTGTGCACTAGCTTCCTGCTACTATATAAGGCGATAGTGGCAACTGACAATGCAGCCCTCTGAAGAAGGCGACAGCATGATGGCAGAAACGTCAGGTTTTAATAAATTGACGCGGCTCCGCCCGTAGAACCAAGATGATACATCTCTGTGATATGTGTTGCTGTGCGAATAAAATGTTTACATTGGAATTGTGTAGCAAAACAAAAATGTTTCTGTAGCAGGTTACTCACATCTCCGTGATATCTGCTGCTGCAATATAGAGACTTGGCTCTGAACTGTCTCATATGCGCGACCACTTTCAGGATCAAATTCCGAAAAATTCTTTCTTAATTTATGATTTTACCTAATTGGATACCTCTTCAAAATGACATGTCATTTATCAATTTTGATTCTGAAGGAGATAATGGCTCGCAATTAAAAAAAAAACATGTTACAGAAATAATATTGACACTTTTGCCCTTTAAAGGTCGAGTTCCAAAAAAAATCCTTTTATAAAATATGGTGTGACCAAAGCGGACACCTTGGTCTTTAAAATGATACCTCATTTCTCAGTTTCGGTTAGACATCAAGGGAGATAAATGGCTTGTGACAGAAAAATGTGTTATAGAAATATTAATACTTTTGCCCTTTAAGGGTCGAGTTTTAAAAAATTTATTTATTAAAATATGTTGTAACCTTACGAAGACCTCAGCCTTTAAAATGATACCTCGTTTATCCATTTTGTTTAGTTATCAAGGAAGATAAATGACTCAAGACACAAAAGACACATTTTAGAAATACCGATATTTTCCCCCTTTAAATGGTTAAATTCAGGAAAAATCTATTCTTAAAACATGATGTGACCACAGCAGAGGCCTTAATCTTTAGAATTATCTCATTATATATTAATGGAGATAAATGCCTCGTGACACAAAAATGCGTTGAAGAACCATTGGTACTTTTTCCCTTTAAGGGTTGAATTCCGAAAAATTTCTTTCTTAATATATGAGGTCACCAAAGTGAAGACGTTACTCTTCATAATCCTACTTCATTTATTGATTTTGGTTAGGTATCCAGGGAGATAAATGGCTTGAGACACAAAAAATGCATTTTAGAAATATTGACATTTTTGTCCTTTAAGGATCGAATTACGAAAAATTCTTTTCTTAAAATATAATGTGACCATGACAGAGAATTTAATCTTTAATATAATACCTCATTTATCTAATCTATATCGGTTAGATATGAAGGGAGATAGATGGCTGTAACACAAAAACGTGTTGCAGAAAATTGATACTATTGCCCTTTAAGGGTCGAATTCCAAAAAGTTCTTGTCTTAATATATCACCAAAGCGGAGTTCTTAATCTTTAAAATGATACTTCATTAAACGATTTCAGATAGGTATCCAGTTAAATAAATGGCTCGTAACACAAAAAACAGCATTTGAAAAATGTTGACATTTTTGCCCTTTAAGTGTCGAATTCCGAAAAATTCCTTTCTTAAAATATGAAGTGACCAAAGTGGAGACCATAAGCTTTAAAATGACACCTCATTCATTGATTTCAGTTAAGTATGAAGGGATATGATGGATTGTGACAAAAAACACAATATAGAAATAATATATTCCCAAACAAGTTCTCATTTCTGTAGATGCAAAATGGAGAAAGGAGGAGTTGCCATTTTTGTTAAAAATAATATTCAATGCAACAGTGTAGGTGTAAGTAAGTATTGTATAGAACAACACTTTGAATGCTGTGTTACTAAACTAGAATATGGTAAGGAAGATCTAGTGGTAATAGCAATTTACCGAGCGTGGCGGTGTAACGGTTAGCGTTCTCGCCTCGCATTCGGGAGGACGGCGGTTCTAATCCCTGTCCGGGCATCCAGATTTGGGTTTTCCATGGTTTCCCAAATCACTCCAGGCAAATGCCGGGATGCTTCCTTCACAAGGCCATGGCCGAATTCCTTCCCATTCCTTGCCCCCATCCTTGCCCCTCATCCTTTCCCATCTCTAAAGACCTCGCTGTTGAGAGACATAAAGCAGTTTAAAAAAAAATAGCAATTTACAGGGCTCCCTCAGGAAATTTTAGACTGTTTTTATCTCAGTTAGAGTCTTTGTTACTATATTTCAAAAATAACAAACAAATAGTTTTATGTGGAGATTTTAATGTTGACTTTCTAAATCACAGCAATGAGAGACTGGATATGGAAGCCTTGATGTTATCTTTTAACTTAACGGCACTTGTAAATTTCCCTACTAGAATACAAATAATAGGACTGCTATTGATAATTTTTTATGGATATTTCTCAGTACAGTAATCACAACATACTTCCAGTAGTAAATTGTATCTTAGATTATGATGCCCAGCTGTTATGTTTCAAGTCCAGAAACACTATTAAACAGATATAAAGAAGAAACATTAATGAAAATAATATAAAACATTTCATAGATTCCTTAAATAATGAACAATGGTCAGAAGTGTACAATACACAGGGTGTTAAAGCAAAATTTGATTCCTTTCTCAATATATTTCTAACACTTTTCCAAGGAAGTTTCAAAAAAAGGAAATTTGTCAATACTCCAAACAATGAACTGGGTAAGAGATGGATAACAAAGGGTATTAGAGTATTTAGTAAAACAAAAAGGGGCCGTTACATAAAAGTAAGAGAATCAGATAATTATACACTGAAAGCTCCTTATAAACTTTATTCTAAAATACTGAGAAATGTAATAAGAACAGGTATACATCAGAGAATATAGAGAATTCAGGCAACAAGATGAAAACCATACGGAATATAATAAAAACTGAAACAGGAAAATCTGTAAATCACTCTAAAGATATAAAAATAGAAAAAAAAATGGATCAGTGCATAGTGAAGTAGGGGAAGTTTGTGAAATATTTAACAAACATTTTACTTCAGTTGTAGAGAAATTAGGCATAGAAAAGCAATCCCCACATAGTGCCCTAAGACTTCTTCAGACTGCTTTCCCAAATAGATTTGTGGAAATGCAATTGCCACCAGTAACAGTCTCAGAAATAAATAAACTCAGAAACAATTAAAACCTAAAAATTCTTCCAGCTATGACAATATTTCAAGTAAATTACTGAAAAGATGTTCAGACTGTATCAATCGTGTACTTGCCCACATTTGTAATGAATCCTTAATGCAAGGTGTGTTTCCATATAGACTAAAATATGCAGTTGTAAAACCATTGTTTAAAAAAGGAGAAGCAACTTGTATACATAACTTTTGTCCCATTTAATTACTTTCAGTATTCTCAAAGATTTTTGAAAGTCATGTACTGTAGAGTAATAAAACAAAAATGTTACACAAAATAATATCCTCACTAAATCACAATTTGGGTTCCAAAAAGGATCATCTATATAAATGACTATATATTCATTTTTAAGTAATACATCCGAGGAACTGAATAATAAAATGAGCCCTGTAGGAATATTTTGTGATCTTGCAAAAGCATTTGACTGTGTAAATCATGAATTACTTTTGAATAAAATGGAACACTATGGTATTTATGGAACCACAGGTAAATGGTTTAAATCGTACATGGAAAGTCTAATGCAAAAAGTTTCCATTTTTGATTCTAAAATAAGTAAAGATGCTTTGCTTCATCAGACTGGCAGAAAATAAAATATGGAATTCCACAAGGTTCTGTCCTAGCACCCTTTCTCTTTTTGTTGCACACCAATGACCTTCCTGGAAACTGACCAAGTTAAGAGCATTTTATTTGCAGATAACACTAACCTAACTGTGAGAAAAATGCCAAACAGCAATCTAGAATTTAATGTAAATGAAGTACTTAACCCTTTCACTGCTACGAGTGCCGAGCGTCCTGCCTCCCCGGTGGCTGGGGCGAGCGGATCCACCGTGTGCCTGGCCGGCGGGCGGCTGAGTGGTCCGACAACCGCCGCAGGCTACGGCCGCTCTAGGCTAATCGCGCGTTCGTAGCGCGCTTACAACTACTCTTCAGTAATAATAAACTAACAACAACATCGCCTGATTTTCCCCAATCAGCATTTCCAGTTTCTATTTCCGTGGCGGCACCAGTATATACAATATAATCCAGAATATAATTGGTTTGTACGTCACAAAGAACGAAAATTTTAATGTACTGCTTGAAGCGGAGCCTTCCTTTGAACAGTAGCAGACTTTTGTCGATCACTAGATTCTCAATTTATTTTTGATCTACAATGAGACGTATTTTCACAAGGATATCTTGAGATGTGGTGGAATTGTCACTGAAGTGCAACAAACGCAGGATCAACTTGTACCGGTCCCTGGCCATTATGTTAGAAAATATTGGTGTTTTAAGCAAAGAATCTTTCGACCAATATTCATTTACTTCTAGGCATAAGCAGAGAACACGCTAGGAAGCAATAAAATTCTGCTGGCTCTGTAGGCTTCCAGCATGCTAATCTACTGGGTGCAGTCGTCATTTTTTCAGTAATAAATTTATAATAATTATTTATCTGTGTACAGATGGCAGAAACAAATTCCATGGACATGAAGTACAAAAAGAAATCTTAATGACTTGCTGACTCTTCGAAGTCTACTTTCAACCCACTAAATGTGTTCACAAAACAGTGTCGTTTCGTCACAGGATGATTCTCCGACCAGTCATACTTTCTTTTTCCCGACGAAGTTTCACTTACTTCATTTCCTTTTCCGTCTTCAGAGGAAGAATCTTCTGTTCGTGATGTTGAGGGTTCAGCATTACATCCAGATGTATCCAACTCTTCGTTGGAAGAAAGCTCTGAAGTATCACTACAATCTTTGTCACTACTATTCATGAGGATATCCATGATTTCCTTGTCCAATATACTGCGTCCCGACATGGCAAAAGCTACAGATGCGAACGCTGTCATCTCCCCAGAAGAAAAAACAGAACTGGCCGAATGTTAGATTCGTTAAGCAGTTAGGGCCCAGGGGAGGTGAAAACTAAAGTGTTTTCCTACAGAAAGTCCAGAGTATAGCAGTGTTCTCAGAAATGCGGTCAAAGCAATTAGCCGTTTACCTGCTTCCGAGCTCGGGCGTATATGTATGCCATTAGCCGTCAGGACTTCCCGCCTACCGGGCGTACATGTATGCCGTTAGCCGTCTGGTCTTCCCGTCCGCTGGGCATACATGTACGCCCGTAGCCGTCTGGTTTTTCTAGCAGCAGGGCATACATGTATGCCCGTAGCCGTGAAAGGGTTAATGAAATAGTAAATTGGTTTAAGGCAAATTTGTTAAATTTTGAAAAAACACATTATATTAGGTTTAAAACAAAAAATTATGCACAGCCAGATTTACAATTAAGCTATCACTATTAGAAACAAAGTGTATAAAATTCCTTGGTATTGGTAGAAACTCTGTTGGCACGAAAATATTACTTCACTACTGAAGAAATTAAGTAGTGCCACCTTTGCAGATCTAGAATTAACGTAACAGGTGTACACTTCATATTTTTATTCAGGGATGTTATATGGCATAATTTTTTGGGGAAACTCTTCACAAAGTAAAAAATTTATCATAGCACAGAAAAGAGTAATTAGGATGTTGTGTAGGGTAAAACCAAGAACTTCTTGCAGACAACTTTCTAATAAAACTCAATATTCTTATGACTTCTCAGTATATATATTCTCTCATGTGCTTTGTCATAGATCATTTCCTGTTTACTTTTAATTCACAGGTATACAATTTCAATGCAAGAAACAGAAATAACTTGCACAAAACATAAACATCTCTGTCATTAGTACAAAGAGGAGCTAATTATTCTGGTATACATCTGTTTAATAAACTTCCCAAGAGTATAAAACAGTTTGCAGATAACAAAGATATATTTAAAGAAAAACTGCGAGATTATCTTATTGGCAACTCCTTCTACTCCATTCAAGGATTTGAACAAAATAATTAATTGTATTCAATATGGCTTTTGCAATATTCAGTTGTAAAAATTAATGTTTATTGTCATTCTCTTTATTTTTCTTTGTAACATATAATTGTTTCTACTATGATTATGACTTGTATGTATGTGTATTAACCATGACATGTTTCACATCCCAGAGGTCCTTCCTCAGCATGGATCCATGAAACAAGATTGAAAAATAGAAAATAAAATAAAAAAATATATAACTAGACGACCCATGCGAAAATTTTGCTGAATTGATAAAATACGCTGAATTATGATGTTGAATGTTGTAGCAAATATTTATTTGTTTAGTGTAATAGGTACGCATCAAAATACTTACAACATATTACGAAACAGTTAGAAAACTTTAAAAACACCGTATGTATCACAAAGTGTCACTGACCTTAACAGAATACAACCAACTTCAACAAAATGCACACAGCCTATCAACATCTCTGTGATATGTGTTGCTGTGCAAAAAAAAATGTTTACATTGGAATTCTATAGCATAACAAAAAAATTTCCATAACAGAAAAAAAAATATCCGAAAAGCTGCTCATTGTATAAAAAAAAAACAGTTTATTGGCATCTCTGTGATATCTGCTGCTGCAATCTAGGGACTTACATCAAAATTGGTTAATCTTCGAAGAAGCAGGTTCTTTTAGGCAATGATAATCACAAGCACCCGATCTATGCTTCTATGCTGATAGCTAACATCAATTGAGTATATATTTCCATAGCAACCTATGTCATCTTGCTTTTCTCTAAGAGTATATATTATTAATTTTCATCTTTGTTCATGGAGCTAAATATTATGTTCTTTTTTCTTTCTCAAAAAATATTTCCATTATGTAACATGCCTCCTCAAGTTTACCATGGATGTTTTTTTAAAAAAAGACATCGGTAAACTTAAAAAGTAACCTTGCATCTCGTGATCCCCATTCTCTCATATCCAGTAGGATTTTTTCAAGAGACATTCTCTTCTTAACATTAACAACATAACAAAACATTTCAGAAAATACACACAAAAGCAAGTCCTGTCAAGGTCACCATGTAATGCTACCAATGATTTGTGAAGTAGTTATAATTAGAAATAATTCAGTTCAATCCAAACAGTTTTTGTTTATTGTATATTATTTTAATCCACTATTGATTACATCGAAATTGGTTAATCTCCGAAGATGCAGGTTTTTTTAGGCAATGATAATCACAGGCACCCGATCTACGTTTTTCTACGCCGATAGCTAACATCTCTTGAGTATATATTTCCATAGCAACCTATGCCATCTTGCTTTTCTCTAAGAGTATATATTATTAATTTTCATCCTTGCTCATGGAGCTAAATATTAAGTTCTTTTTTCTTTCTTAAAAAATATTTCCGTTGTGTCTCATCCTCTCGGCAGAGAAGGAAACCATGTGTTAGAGGTCAGTGTCCTATGCGGAGGCGAGTAAAGAAAGCCTCATCCCCCCTGCCCATTGGAAGGAGCTGCTCCACGGCTGAACGGTCAGTTTGACCAGGCCGGAGCTTATTATGCACGACTTCCAGCCACTGCCTCTGCCATACATCAAACAAAATTCTCTTCGCCGCCGAGGCAAGGCCTGACTTGGGGACCGGGTCGAAGTCGATTCTGACCTTGTCGCAGGCTAACTTGGCAGTTACATCGGCTGCCTCGTTCCCCCTGATTCCCACATGGCCTGGTACCCAGCAGGATAATACCTACTTTCCATGGGATTGAAGGAAAAGGAGAGCATCCTGGATGTCCTGGACTAGACGGTCAGCTGGGTACATGTTTGCTAATGCCTGAATACTGCTGAGGGATATAATTTATATCACGGCTTAACTTCATATGCTGGAGCAACTTTAGCAGGGCGTAGCACTTCACAGTGTAAACGGTCCACCTGCTATCCAGTTTGTATGTATAAGTCGCTCAAGGGAACACAACGTAGCAACCTACACCGGTAGCTCGCTTAGACCCATCCGGGGTAAAATCGTGATGCTGGTTTAAAACATCTCTAAAAATTCTGATAAAAACATTGTCCGCTGTGCACAGCTTGTTGTATCGCAACAATTCTAAAATCATTTTGGGCCTCTTTAAAAGCCAGGGTGGAGATTTAATCCAACCATGGTGATAAAAACACGGCAGCTCAGAACCATAATTTTCCAAAATAGCCCTTTGTATGGATATTGAACAGTTTCATCGCTCTATGACATTTGGTGTAGTGCCATTTGAAGTTAGGATGCATCACAACGCCGTGCACGTGACTGCCAGGAGTAGCGGCAATATGAATAGTATGTCGCACAATGAGGAGATGCCGGTGGATAGAAAGCGGCAGCTCGTCCAATCTCAGCACATATGCTTGGTATCGAGCTGGTGCGGTAGGCACCCATGGCAAGCCGGATTCCCGCATGGTGGTCACCATCCAGCATCCGGAGATAACTGTCCCATGCCAAGCCGTATACAATGCACCCATTCTCCAACCACGACCTTACAAAGGCTCTGTAAAATTGTAGCAGGCGGGAGCAATCAGCGTCCCATGACCTGCCGCACAAACATTTTAAAACTTTTAAAGATTTTAAGGCTCTGGCTTTCACATCTTTAACATGTGGAAGCCAGCTGAGTCTTGTGTCCGAAATTAGGCCCAGAAAACGAACAGTATCAGTAAAACGGTGTTCCTCAAGGTAATGTGTGGCTCTGCTAAAAGGCTTCTGCTATGAGTAAAAAGTACACATCGGGTTTTCTCGGCAGAGAAACAAAAGCGGTGTGCACTGACCATTCATTCAGACTATTCAGCGCGAGTTGCAGCTGCCGCTCAGCGCTTCTCAGGCTGGACGAAGTACAAAAAATTAAAAAATCATCCACATATAAGGAGTACCGTATGGGACTCCTTATTATAACTGCAATGCTATTAATAGCAATGGCGAACAGGATAACAATTAAAACTGACCCCTGAGGGACACCGTTTCACTGAACAAAAAGATCAAACACTTCACTGCCGACTCGGTACAAGAAGCAACGTTCAGATAAAAATGATTTTAAAAAGCAGGGCAAGTTTCCCCTAAAACCCCATTCGTGTAACTACTTTAAAATAACATGTCAACAGGTAGTACCGTAGGCCTTTTCAATATCGAAAAAAATACCAACCAAGTGATGGCTGCGGATAAACGCATCCCGAATCACCACTTCCAGCAGGATCAGGTTGTCAAACGCGGAACGGAACTTCCTGAATCCACACTGAAGCAGCTCAGAAGGTTTTGGGATTCTAGACACCAGACGAGGCGGCAATTCACCATCCTCTCCAGTATCTTCCCTACGCAGCTTGTCAGGGCGATACTATGATAACTACATGGCTACAACTTATCTTTTCCAGGTTTTAAAATAGGGATCAAAGTTGCTTCTTTCTATGAGTCATGGAAGTCCGGTCCATATATCATTAAAAATACCTAAAAGGTACTCTTTATCATCTTTACTAAGATGCCTCACCATCTGGTACTGGATCAGATCAGGCTCTGGAGCAGTGTCATTGACGCTCTTTAATGCCGACTCCTGCTCTCAGAATGAAAACGGACTATTATACGCCTCTGTATCCAATGAATCGAAGCACAGCATGCTCCTTTCAGTAGCAATTCATTGTTGCTGGACCCGAAGGTCCAAATTAGCAGACTAAGTGATGGCAGCGAAGTTCTCTACCATCAGCTGCACTATGCTTTGTTTGTCGGTAACTACATGTCCTTGATCCAGTAATCCAGACAATGGCGGGCAAGAGTACCTTCCAGATATACAGCGGATTCCCATACTTTTGATGAATTTGTGGAACAATTAACAGTGCTCACAAAGTTCTGCCATGACCATTTCTTGCTCTCCTTAATAACACGACACACCTTAGCTCTGGCAATATGGAACGCTGCCAGGTTGTCAGGTATTGGGTACAACCTAAAATGACGCAACGCCTGTCTGCGACACTGAATAGCGGAATGACAACAGGCATCCTTCACAGAGTTCCGGAGCTTTTCGGCATGGCAACATCAGCTGCATGGTGAATCACCTCAGTGAAGTGATTCACCTTCTCCTGTATAGTATGGCGGGGTTGCAGTAGTACAGAACAACAAAAGAGCTGCCAATCTGCACCACTAATGTTCCATTTGCTTCGGTTATTGCCTCCTCCACGTTCACACTCAACGTGCATCCAAACAGGGAAGTGGTCGCTTTCATGAAGGTCGCGATCCCCCTCCCAATGCACAGAGTCCGCAATTGAAGGAGAACACCAAGAAAGGTCAATGGCAGAGGACGATCCGGAAGCAGTGGTGAAGTGGGTCATTTGTCCTTTATTCCATTAATCTACCAACCACTTGGCCTCTGGGGCAATCGGTGTTTGAACCGCACAACGCACTGTGTGCGTTGAAGTCTCCTAGGAGGAAGAATGGCTGTGTGAGATGCCGCAATATGTCGAGTAGGTCGTCATAATCGATGGGCACATTTGGTAGTAGCTAAATGGAGCATACAGTCAGTTTAATGAGACCATGTATCCTCACTGCCACTGCTTGTAGATCAGAGGTGAGAGCAATAGGTTCGGAGTGGACAGTGCTTCAAACAAACACAGCCACTCCACCCTTCACTCGGTATCGTCCTATCTATAGATGTCATAACCTCTTAGCACTGGCTGGTGTAGTGGTCTAAAATGTGTCTCTTGGAAACAGAGACATAATGGATTAGACTGTGCTAAGAGTTGGACTTCCTCTTTGTGAACCTGAAAACTGTTGATGTTCCACTGTAGTATGGAAGCCATCCTACCTATTTAACTTCACCCGCCCCGGTTCGGGTGGGTCCTCCGATGGTGACTGCTGAAGAATGGGACCAGGTTCGTCCACCAGCATTCCTTCATCTTTAGGGTCCAAAGACGAATCTTGTTGTGAACAGGCCTCAGTGTTTTGGGGTCATTTCTTCCGCCGAGGCCTTCACCCCCTTCCTTTCCCTGCCAGTTGGTGATCTTTGGGGAGATGCAGAAGGGGACTTCACGAATGCAGTGGTGTCCGTATGCTTAAATTTCGAACCCCGAACTTTCTGTACTATATGCCATCCGCTACTAGCTGATGGCGTTGCCGGCACTACTTCTGTTTTAGCTGGTGTTTCTGCTGTAGCAGAAGGAACTATCGTAGTGGATGGCTGCACTGCTGCCGGTTTACCTGCAGAACCTGCTGCCTTAGTGGTCACAGTTGCAGACGTGTTGCTACCGACGTTCGCGGTTTTGGGTGTTATGACATTAGTAGCTTTCACGCCACAATTGCATTGACATGAGCACGTTGTACTTGTGCTCATGACTGGAAGTATAGAACCAATGAAATTAAAAACAAATTAGGAATCCCAAAATCTTTCGATATCCATGTAATATCAGTTTTATTCCTAGTCCAGGAACAATTCAGCATGTTAAATATGGAACTACTTCCACCCGCATTAATTAATACGTTCAGTAACATGACGCTTATGAAAGCAGTTTAAATGGTTTGTAAAACTCGTTTCAGAGTGAATTATGCTGTAACAAAATGTGCCAGTTGCAATTCTGGTCAACTTAACCACAACCTTCACTAATATTACATTCGAAAATCATAGCTTCTGTTACCCTCATATGAATAACGACAGGCGTCACCTATGGAAGTAGTAGGAATTTATTCAGGAAAAGCTTGTAAGGAAAAACGAATAACGATCAGGTCTACTGGAGATCGCGATTCCGCCAAAATAACTTTCAGTAATGATGTTATAATACTGCTGTAGTCAATCACAAGGGCAGATTATTTTCAAGGAGTAATTCTGTTGTAACACAGCCTTTCCATTATTATCAAGCAGAAATTAGGTTTTAATACAGCTTGGACGGGCATAACACAGTTAAATGTACTTCGGAAAGTATTTCTAGAGGAGTCTTGCTTTTGACCACAGAATGACGACGCCAATTTCTGGTGGAATCGCGATCACCATTAATTCCAATTTATTTAAATAAATGCATTTTACTTTAAATGACGGGAAGTATAATATCAAAAACAGATAACTGTCATTTATTTGAATGATACATTTCAAGATTTGTACACTTTGTTTAAACTTTCCCTTAGTTTTCAATAAACTTCATAGTTTCTTATCTTCTGTCAAAAAAAAAAAATTAGGTTATTGTTTTAACCTAGTTCTTATAACTGATACAGGTAAATAATGTAAACATAAAATACCCTTCTCCTTACATGAATTTCTGCATCTAGTAGTAGTAGTAGTAAATAAATAAAAAGCAATATCTAAATTTAAATGAACATACTGATTGTAACTTTGTGACATATTATTGCCTCGCATTAATTCCCCCCCCCCCCCCTGTTCATCGTATGTTTATGTAGCTACTTCCACAATAGACTATTTCATTTTATCTGCCAATGCAAATACTTTATAGCATAGACCATGAGATATTAAAGTTTCTTAAATATTACTTTCATTAGCGGCATGTTACTGAAAAGTAGTAGTAGTTCCATGTTTATTTGGCCGAAATATTTTTACACGTTTTTTAAGAATAAAATGCAACAAAAAGCAAGTTTAATGCCTGTATAATGGCGATTAATTTAATAGCAGTTGGCTATGTATTAAAGTGTGTAAATAATTTCCAATATCTCTGCTCACTACTATTTCGCGGCAATAATATCGTTGTTGAATTGCGAGTGTCATATCACTTATACAGTACATAATCACATCCTTGATGATTTAAATCTAATAAAAAGGTAAACTTAAATCTCATTTAATAGCTAACTCATATATCAAGAACTAAGGGTATCTTGGTAAATGGTAGTAGGAATTTATTCTGGAAAAGCTTATAAGAAAAAACGAATAAGAATAATTTTTAATTATATCTTTCGTTATGTGAATACGTTACTATGGTTAGGTTTATCAGAGTATTTGGTTAGGATTTTACATAAATAAATGCATTTTACTTTAAATGACAGAAACTATAATTTCGAAAACAGATAACTGTTATTTATTTGATTGATACATTTCGCGACTACGTACGTTTCTGCGAGTTTTTAAAAACTTAATTATTATTTATCATTTGCCAAAAAAATTCTTAGGTTATGGTTTAACCAAGCTCTTATAACTAGTACAGATAAAATAGCATAAATATTGAATACCCTCCTTACATGAATTTCTGCATCAAACTGTTGTAAATAAACAAAAAGTAATGAATGTAATATGGTGGCTGTTGATTGGCGAGTGACAGCTGGCACATGTCTGTTCTCTAGACAATAGCTAAGATGATGTACCCAGTCTCCAGATTAGCATTTTGTAGAGGATAGTAATAATAATAACAAAACATGTTGTAGAAATAATATTGATGCTTTTGCCCTCTAAGGGTCGAATTAAAAAAAAAAAAAAAAAATCCTTTTATAAAATATGGTGTGACCAAAGCGGAATTCTTGGTCTTTAAAATGATCTCATTTATCAATATCGGTTAGGTACTAAGCGCAATTAAAAAAAAAAAATCAAAATGATATTTTTGCCCCTTAAGGGTAGAAATTGGAGAAAGTTCTTCTTTAAAATTTGATAGAAATAATATATATGATATGATTATATTACCATTAAATGGTGACTGATCACGATACTGTGCGATATATTCGCATGGGTCAGATAGTATACATGAATTATTGCTATAAAGCTATAAGAGTTCCTTGTGGAAACCAAAGAGAAATTAACTACCAGTAGGTTTTCCGGTACCTGAAACGTCTACAAGATGGCGTTGGAGCCGTTTCCGATATATCAGACACAAAAATTGTTCGTTTTTTGTAAAAATGTATTCTTGCAGGGAAGAAACTTGTTTAGATAAACTTAAAAAGCGAAACATTATCTTAAATATGAAATTTCATCTCAATCATTAGAGCCATTTCCAAGAAATCAAATATCTATATATATATATATATATATACAAGAATGTATCTTATAGCCATCTAATACAAATATACCACATACGCTTCATACAGAAACTCCCATAATGATAAATAGTAAGCGATATCCAACAATAATAGGTAATACCTGTTGTAGTTTGAGATGTTAGTATTTTATGGAATTAATCGAAGGTGGTTGAGGTAATTTTAACATAGGTTGTGTTAGATTGAAAGAGCAGTAATTTTCTTGTTTCAGAATAAGCAGTGAGAAATTTTTAGTTTTTTTAAATAATTTAATCTGTTTTGATTTTCGAGCAGCAATACTAGTGAAGGTTGGAGAGCATCCATAAACCATGTAGCTCCATTTTGGCCTCTTGTGAATCCCCCTCCCCACATAGCCCGATGTGGTGTTTGCCTTTACCACCCCTTTTCCCCATGAAGCTTATTTCCTTTTTGATTCCAGAAGACTTTTTTACTGTTTTCTCTTGTCAGACTATTGAAAATTACATGCGGAGATAATTAAATGACTGAAATTAATTTTCATATGCTGTTGTGCATCCTGTAACTCATTTTAATTGTGAAAATGATACGAACGGAAAGCTATGTGGCCTGGTTTGGAAGCACTCCTTCCCACCCCCCACGTAGCGCATCATAGCCTTCAAGCCAATCCATCCCCCCCCCTTTAGACTGAGCCACATATTTTATGGACGCTCCCTTGTGGATAGCTTGAAACACGGACTGGGCATAAATGTCAATTCGAGATTGTTTTTGAAGCATAATTCACTAGAAATTTGGAATGTTAAAAAAAATTTAAGTTGGTTTGATTTTCAAGCAGCCTTGACTAGATTGATAACTGACTGTCCCTGGTCAAAAATAATGAACTAAGAATTTGGTGCCCACAACTTCATCCGTGTTTGTAAATAGGCTGCTTGAAAATCAAACCAACTTTTTTTTTTTTAATTACAAATTTCTAGTGAATTATGCTTAAAAAAACAAGCATTAATTGACATTTTTGACCAGTCCGTTGTAACAGCCCTCATACCTGAACTTTATATAGAATTGTATTTAATGAAGTATTTGTAGTGAGCTTCAAGTTTGCTTGAATATGATTTGGTATGTTTGTTTTGCAATTTCTTGTAAATCAGTGTATATAGACTTTATTTCATGAAAAGAAATTAATTAAAGGCCATTTAATATGTTTAAGAACCGAATTGTGCAAGATAATAACTTAAATGTTTGTAATACCAAGTATTAATGCAATTTACGATGTCTACAGGACAATTTTCTACAGTTTAAATTGATTTTTGTAAATAATTTTGTGTTTAAGTATCTTTAATTTCCATTTCTGAACATTCTGTAATGATGTTAAGTGATTAAGTACTAATTCTGATTGTTTTTAATATGTTTAATTGTTTAAGTAATTGTTAATGTTAATGTTCGAGAAATATCTGACGGAAGCTTTTGAAGTGTTCGGGAAATTTCGATAGAGCCTATATAAAGAAGTCAGCAGAAGGACAGTTAGTTAGTTTATACAGATTCACTTTGAAACTGCCAAGGACTGCGTTAGTAGTATCTCTGGATTATATCTATGCTTGTAAGCAGTATCGTTGACATCATTTTTGGTGAAAATAAACAGAAGTCTAAACAGAAATACCTTGTGGACTACTTAATTACTGTATTAATCAACCATGAGGAACCCGACCCGTGTTTGTAAATAATTTGGATTGACAGCTATCGACATCTAACCACTATAGTGCACGATGGAAGACAATGCTATTACCACACACAAACGTCAGTCATCTGCGCTATGTAGTTCAGGCAGCAAATTAAAGAATACGGACACATATATCTTTGGTCGAAATACGAAAATATCCTTGATCGCCAATTTCAACCACCATATCTCCCACACTACCACAGTTCCCGAAATTCGGCCAACTTTGTGATCGATGGGTGTTTCTGTGCTACAATCACACACATACACCAGTGATCTGTCCTAGATAGTTTTGGCTGGAAAGTGATACACCATTACACATACGTCTTTGGTAGAAATATGAAAGAGCCACAGGACGACCAATTTCAACCACCATATCACCCACACCCCCCATAGCTACCAACATCTAACCACAATTGCACACGATGGAAAACATGATACTACTACCACACACAAACACCAATGGTCTACGCTATGTAGTTGTGGCAGCAGAGTGACATATACTGAGACACATGTCTTTGGTCGAAATACGAAAATAACCTTGATCGGCCTCTTTCAACCACCATATCATCCACACTTCCACAATTACCGAAATTCGGCCAACGTCATGATCGACGGGTGACTCTGTGCTACTACCACACACAAACACCAGTGATCTGCGCTAGATAGTTTTGGCTGAAAAGTGATACACCATGACACACACGTTTTAGATAGAAATATGAAAGTGCCACAGGTCGACCACTTTCAACCACCATATCTCCCACACCCCCATAGCTACCGACATCTAACCACCATAGTACACGATAGGAGACATGATACTACTACCACACACAAACACCAATGGTCTATGCTATGTAGTTGTGGCAGCAGAGTGACATATACGGAGACACGTCTTTGATCAAAATTCGAAAATATCCTTGATCGGTCAGTTTCAACCACCATATCTCCCACATTCGCACAGTTACCGAAATTCGGCCAACGTTGTGATCGACAGGTGACTCTGTGCTACTACCACACACAAACACCAGTGATCTGCGCTAGATAGTTTTGGCTGAATAGTGATACACCATGACACATACGTTTTTGGTAGAGAAATGAATGTGCCACAGGTTGACCACTTTCAACAACCATATCTCCCACATCCCGATAGCTACTGACATCTAACCACCATAGTACAAGATAGGAGACACGATACCACTACCACACACAAATACCATTGGTCTATGCTATGTAGTTGTGGCAAGAAAGAGAAGTATAAGGAGACACATGTCTTTGGTCGAAATATGATAATGTCCTGCATCGACCACTTTTAACCATCATATCTCCCACATCCCCACAGCTATCGGTATTCGGCCAACATTGTGCACGACAGGAAACTCCAGGCTACTTCCACATACAAACACCAGTGATCTGTGCTATGTAGTGGTGGCTGAAAAGTGAAATATATATATATATATAAAAAGATTTAAGCTGTTTTGATTTTCAGGGAGAATTATTTGTGGAGGCTGCAGGTATGTTAAATGCAGAGTATACCAGAATGGAAAATGACACTACCTGATACAGCATATTTCTACATTACAGAAAATGTATTCTACACAATTTTTATCTGGAGGTCTTGGAATTTAATAGAACATAATGTTAACATCATTGGAGATTGCATCCATGTACATATGGTGTATAATGTTCACTTACTGTATAAATAACACAATCTGGAACACATCACAGGAATAAAATGTGAGAAGTCAGGTATTCAAATAAATTACCAAGAAAATTGATGAATAATATACTAAAAATGTTGAAAAAATTTGAAATCAAAATTCAGAAAGGGCAATAGCGGGCATACACAAGAAAGGGGAGAAATGGGTGTATAAGAAAATTTCCACCGGAATGCTTGCTCCATCGCAGTTAAAATTAAATTAAATATTATGGCAGATTTGTGTGTCATTTGATGGTTATAATATACACAAGTGGTCTGTCAGTTCAGTGGATAAGGCACTCACACACTGAATTCAAGGACCCAGATTTGACTCCCACTTTCAGGTAGATTGCTTGATGGTTCTGAATCCACATTAAGCTGTAGGTTCCCAGAAGAAAGCAACTGGCCGTTCTACCTCCAACACACTGACTTAGTACACCTCCTCCAGGAAGATCCAAACAAGGATCTTAAACCATACTGTCCAAGGAATATGTGTACAAATTTTCAGCTCAAAGGACAGTTTCCTCTTGAGTCATTCTGAATGTTGCCACAATGTTACTGGTAGTGTTGTGTGAAATTTGTGAGGTATCTATATATTTTCTAGCTGTTATAGAATCTCATTCTTCTGGTCCATATCCATTCTGGATGTTGACAACCATCTGGGTGTCTTGTCTCTGTTAGTTGATGCTCAGTGTAGCTCTGAAGTTGTCTTGGAGGTCCAGGCTCTGGTATAATAGACTGTAGGAGTTGGTAACGGCTATTGTTCTTTATGATGTGGCCAAGGTACTGTAGCTTTCATGTTTTTACAGTGGTCAGTATTTCCATATTCTTTTTCATTTTGCAGAGCACTTCAGCATTTGTGATGTGGTCTGTCCATAGTATCTTCAACATTTTTTGACAGAGCCACATTTCTAAATCCTTTAACATTTTGCCGACTTTTTCTGTTAAGGTCTACTTTCCGATGCCATACAGGACAGAGAACACACAGCTCTGTAGGAGTCTCCTCTTTGTTGTAACTTATAACTTAAGACTTTTAAAAAGATTGTTCATTTTATATGTGACTATTTTGTCAAAAGGGGTCCCACTGACTATTTACTGTAGTGCCAAGATATGAATATATTGATACACATTCTATTTTCTTCTGATTGATCATAATATGAAATTGGGAATTGCAGTTTTTGCCACTAATCATTGATTTTGTCTTATTTATATTAATGTCAAGTAATCTTTCAAAAATAACATTGTCCAAGTAACACAAGTAAAAACTTTCAACCAAAAGGACAATTCGATCTTGAGTACCAGTCTTTGCATAGCCATCTAATGCAGAACTATTAAAGCATGCAATACTACTAGGACTGAGACAAAAATTAGTCATTCCAAATGGATTCTAAGCTTGCAAAAGTCTATGTTTGTATCATTACTAACTACCTCAGAACAGTTTTGAAGTATTTTCATATTAAAAATTCAAATTAATGAACATCTCCAGGATTAAAATTGGAGGTATTTATGACTAGGTCAAAATGCTTTCTAGACAGGAAAAGGTTAAAAAATACTTATATGCCATTTGGGGCCTCCACTACATCAACATTTCAGGTTAATTCAAGATCGTAATACTGCCACCACTACTTTCCACCATGGATAACTGTGATGTAAAAACAAATTGCTGCTGGTACATATAGCTTTATTTCCAGGAGTGATGTATTCAGTACTTGGACACCTACAAATGTTACCTGTAGAACCTGTGAGGAAAATAGTTTTCTCAAGCGGGGCCAAATCAAATCTAATAAATCCATAAATATTTATATTAATAATCCTATTTAAAAAAATTATTGGCATCATTATCTAGAATTAATCCCAACTGCGCATTTCTATATTGAGACACCCAGCAGCACTATCATAACCATGGTGCCACAATTTGATGACGAATTCTTATGTAACTCCACAAAACCAATCAAAAGTAAAGAATAAAAAATTTTGACATCTTGCTTAGTTCTCAAGATATTGAATGACAAAAGTAAGTTATAGATATAGTTCCTTCTCATTTAATGACATTTTTTCTTCTGGTCCAGGCCAAATTTCAACAAAGCAAGAAATATCCATCATTAAGCCGTGCAAAATATTTTGCTAGAGTTAATTTCTGTGACTTTTTGCAACAAAGAGAAGCTGAAATGCCAAGAACAAATGGAGTTTTTGATGTTTTATTGGCAAAATAAATCTTCTACTTCAACTGCAGATTATTTTACTGGTACTTGTAGCGGTGCATATAATTATGGGTATCTGGATATAGAATTATAGGGAAGGGTTTAATTCTAGTAACCTCTACTAGAACTAAAGAAATATTTTAATTCTGGTAATCTAATTTTATAGAGATATCATATATTGTTTGTCCTCACTCAAAAATTTCTATTTTCCATGCAGAACCCATTAGTAACAATGTGTGGGGTTAGCAATAGAACTTCATGTAGAGAGCTGTTCAACAAGTTAGGGATTTTAACATTAGCGACTGAGAATATATACACATTAATGTCCTTTGTAGTCACAAATTATGCTTTGTTTGAAACAAATAGTAAAATATACAATTATGGCACTAGAAGTAAAAATGATCTTCACAAGGATTACAAGTAATTGTCATTTGTTCAAAAGGGGTCCGATATTCAGGGATACATATCTTCAATAAGCTCCCAACACATATTAAATGTCTAGCAGATAATAAGAATAAATTTAGGAAAAAATTGAAAGAATTTTTAATTTACAACTCCTCCTACTCAGTCGAAGAATTTATTTCTAAGGTATCTACAAAATAACTGCCAGTAGCTTGTATAAATGTAGTTTACATAATTAATTTACCATGTATGCTATGACTGTACATCTCCTGGTGTATGTATTATTTTGTTATGCAATTGTTTACAGTACCATGTATGCTATGACTGTACATCTTGTGATGTATGTATTATTTTGTAATGGAATTGTTTAATGTACCATGTATGCTATGACTGTACATTTTCTGGTGTATGTATTATTTTGTTATGGAATTGTTTAATGTACCAAGTATGCTATGACTATACATCGACTGGTGTTTTTGTTATTTTGTTATGCAACTGTTTATCTGTAAATTGAAACTTTCCACATTCCACAGAGCAAGTCTCTTTCATAGGGATCAATGGAAAATGAATGTACTGTATAGTATTTTAGTTGCCCTCTCAATGAATGCATCATACCTGATAACAGATGATATCATAAATAATGCTGGCAGAAGGTGTTTATATTACTGTTGGCCATTTGGCGGAAAGTAGTGGTAGCAGTATTTCAATCTAGAACTAAACAAAAATTGCTTCCCACCGACAGTAATAATGTAGTCAAATGCAAGACATTGCAGGAAATAATTTCTGAATAGTTCTGGTGGTGTCATGTCCACAGTGTATTACAACATAATTATTATTTGAAAATAATAGCCCATGGCATACTGCGACCTAACTACTGCTTGAAAATAATATGTTTTGAGAATGACACCCACAGCATTATGACGCCAGTTCTTCATGGAATCGTGATCCCCAATAATTATGCAATTCTTAGTACAATAGTTCTATATCATTTTTTATATAAAAATATAATTAAAGAATGATATATCAATCACTGAATGATGTTAGTATTCGTTACTAAACCAAACAGCACATATTCCTATTGTATTATTACGTTACTCATAACTTTTGACATAATTGAGCACTAGAATGAAGCATCGCATCAAGATGCGTCACACATGGAATGACTTCGTTGCTATCATGTCATTACATGTTAATTTTGATACAATCAATATAAAAGGATCAAAATAATAGAGGATTGTAAACAGTTGTAGGATGATCTGGACAGGATATCTAGTTGGGTTGGTAAACATGGGATGAAGATAAATGCAAAGAAGAGTCAGCTTATTAGATACACAAATAAAAAACAAAAGATTAATTATAAATATAAGGTGGAGAAAGAATTGCTTGCTGAAGAATTGAAATGTAAATATCTTGGCATTACATTTGATAACAAGCTTAACTGGGCAGAACTCATTGGACAGGTGGTTGGAAAAGATTTCAAAATTCTGCACTTGTTGGATCGAGTGATGAGGGGATGTACTAAAGAAGTAAAGGAATTGGGTTACAAAACTTTGATCAGGCCATTGCTTGAATGTGGTAGTGTAGTATGGGACCCACATTTTGAGTGTCAAATACAGGAATTGGAATAGTTGCAAAGAAGAGCTGCTAGATTTGTTTGTGGAAATTATCACAGATTGCAATCAGTAACAGCTATGATAGAAGAGCTGGAATGGAACTCATTGCAAGACAGGAGGAGGGTGAAGAGGGTCATGGAGGTGAACAAGCCATATATTGGTGATGAGGCTTGGAAAGATATTGGTGTAAGAATTAAAAGTAATGCATGGAAGGGAAAAGATGACCATGACCACAAGCTGGCATTCAATTTCAGGCAGAAGGGTGTGGAAAGATTCTCGTTTTAAGGTAAGGGTGTTAGGGATTGGAATGGGTTGCCAAGAGAGATGATGAATAATTTCCCAAAAATGTTGAAAGGATTTAAAGTTCGTAAAGGGCAAATTTAGGTGGGTGCAGATAAGGGGAAATATGGGTGTTTAGGGAAATTGTCACCAGAGCGTGCACTCCATCGCAATTTAATAAAACATTATTATAATCATAGCATGAAGCATTGTATTGAGTCATACCATGCACAGGAGACTTCGTTAATACACAGTAAAGTTTAATTAAATTGTTCATTTAGTAACGTAAGTTTAGGTGAATTATTTATTTGGATAAAACTTAAAAGTAATTAGCAGCACTTGGATCTTACGGAAACCTACTGAATGTACACTTATTACTGCACTGAAATCAACTAATTTCAAAACAAACACCTCTTCAATGGCTGGATGAACCGTTCCAGCTCCTGAATGATGTGTGATGCCTCGTAATCATTGATTTATCGAATCAAATCAACATCTATATGACAAACATGAGTAACAAAATGAATTTGTGACTGAGTAACATTTCGGTACTTCGAGTCAGGTGATTTACTCATTCCAGAGTAACGAATACATACAATTAGCAGCAGCTCTACTTTTAAAGTAGGAATAATGAACTGACAATGTTGATTATAAATATTTTGGATGTTATATCTACATGTACCACAATAGATAAAATTTCAATTATCTTCGAGAATGGATGCTGCCTAAGAGTTTGATTTCATCCACAAAATAACAACATTTAGAATCCTAGCATAATATAATATCGTGATACAATCAGTGTTATTGTGTGTGCTTTTGTCCAGGCTGCAGTTCATACTGAAGGTGTATAACGAAATTGTGACAATTTATGCCAGGCCCTACACTATTTAGGAATCCTAATATAGAAAATGTTGCTACTACCCAAAATGTAGTTCCAATGCATTAAATGTCTTGAGGTGCATACATGTCATTTGATTTTTCAACGGCAATAATAGTGGAAATAGTGGTTAGGTTGAATTGCAGCCTGGACTAGAATGTTCTTGTTACAGCATAAAGCACGAGTCAGATATTTGGCCCACCAACCGGGTTGAGGTATTAAGCGGTACCTGAGCTGAAGCCCTCCCCCACCACCCCGACCACACTATACCATTATACCACTTCACTATGCCCCCGCCGCGGAATTGGGCTCTTCCGAATCACCCGCCATTTTACAGGGATGGTGACGCAGGCACCTTTCGCCACCCCTTATGGATGGGTGCCCACGGGGAACGAATTGGCGCCCGCCACGAACCAGGCCGAAGATCCTTCCAAAACCTGGCTGTATAGCATAAGCCTCCCTGTGGTTCCTACGCGCAACACCCGGCCCCACTCGAACTCCACAGGTTGGGTGGAAGCCGTAGTGACCGGGCTTCACGCAGGTTGTCCCTCCGCACAATCGACCACTAAGCCTCTGAGGTGCTTGGTCTTCACTCACCAGGACACCCCCAACACTGGAGCAATCAGGGCAAGGTTGCTAAGTGCCATGTGTGCCTAGATGCAGCTTAACTACCCAAAAGCCTTCCGTCCAGCAGCGGATATGACCCCACTGAACTCCCAGCCCGAAGACCGGAAGCCATGGGACTGTGGTCACCAGGCATGAGGCCCGGGAAGGGCAGAGGTGGTAACAATACACACCCTACAAGGATCCAATTCCGATGGCCAGCTATATCTCCTCTCTTGGCAGACACAATAAGTAAAAGATTACCACTAGTGATTTCATAGTTTGCTAGTCATCACAATTCAGATATTATAACAGTAACTCCAGCACATAATCAACCCACTGCGTCCCCCAATAGGGAGAACAAATTGCGACCAATGCCGGACTTGCACCCATAGCAGGTACAAGAAAAGCGTCAGGTGCACCAGACCCGTCATCTAGGCTTCCCCGAAGGGAGGCCCAGACCCCTGGGAGTACAGCATAAAGCACTAGGAATTTAGTCCTTATTATTTACAAATAAGCTGTTTACGTAAGCACCATATTAGCCTAGTAATGACAAGTATTGCGATGTAAACAAATCCCTAATATAATATACGACCACAATTATAAACCTAAAAAATAATATATCTCCTCATAATGTATTCTCTGCTGCATTACAGTAGGTTAACTCTTCATTTGGTGTTAACATAAAAGACTCCTCCCTTCAATTAACCTAGATTTGTAGGACAAAATGAACTGCATAATGATTAATTACTCACCACAAACATGACCAAACACCACTTATAATTGAATGTAATAGAGAATTTGCAGTGTTCTTCCATTTCCATCTTTGAGCTGGAGTATTGGTAGCACATTTTGGAATCAAACGTTCAAGCAACAATGAATTGGTGAGTGCAAACATCAAAGCACTTAACAGAGACCAAACATACCCAAGATTTGGGCCTACAATCAAGTTGGCATCCATTTCTCGGTGTAGTGAAAACTGTCACTCCCAATATTTTTCGCCCAGTTTTTAGTAGGTAATGTAAAAGCTTCCCGACCATGCGCCAACATTTATTATGTAACCTGACCCAGATCACTTTCTTATCAGAATGCAAATTAATCCCTTTCTACAAGAGTAAACACTTTGCTGGCTAGGTAATAAGGACCAAAATATAGCCCCTCATCCGATTTTTTTTTTAACTTCATTTTCGTTTACTACACTCAAACACAATGTCAAATTACCACCAGACATAAACAAGTTATGCAACCTAATGAAAATAATATCATAATTTAGTATTGTCTGTGGTAAACTGTACATCAGAGATGTATGTTAAACACTATACAGCAGCAGTTCCCAAAATATAAATCACGATCCAATGGTTGGTCGCGGCGTGTGTTTTAGTGGGTCGAGGATCGATCGAGGTTTTTGCCACAAAAATATATCTTTTATTTCAACGTTTAAAAAAAATATAACACGATATTTTTCAAGTACAGCAATCATGAAAGCATTAGCTTAAATTCAAAATTTGTGAGGCCAGCATTACACTGTAAAAGATCTTTGATTAAAGATATTTTATAAAATATATAACAGTGTGAGAAAAAAAATGTTTCATCCGGTATTATATTGTTAGCTATAGCAGCGAAAGCAATCGCCAATCGTTATATCAACCCTGAACATCCCCTATCCCGGCCCGCTATAAAGTGGAGATGCGCACGCATACCACCTGCAATTTTACTTCTCTCATTATCATTTTCTTGTTTATTATTGAATCGAAACCAAAGTCTTTGATCTAAACAATCTTTCTCTGGATGTGAGTTATAGTTTGCATTTTGTTTTGATAGAGAGTAGATTTAATGTGATTATGGAAAGTTAGTTGAGGACTGGAACGTGCCGTAAAAGAGAGTATCCAAGTGGTGAGGAAACTTCACCCAAGGGCGGATCCACCGTTGTGGGCACGATGGGCATGCCCACAACCTTAATAGACTTATGACATCACACTTTTACGGTCTAGTGAGATCGATAGGCTGAGATAATAATCGATATGCCTTAATAAAATTAAAAAAAAAAAAACACACAATGTTTCATGAATCGTGCGTGATTTGGAACGCAGCAAAGAGCCATAGACGATATGCTGACACTTTATGTCACATTTTTGACAACATATTATCCGTTTCTTTTTTGGCACATGCATACTTGTATTAGGAAAAAGAGATGACTGTGGGCCGGGTAAGCACACTCGCGCAGACATATCTACTAATTGAAAAGTAAGCGTGTGTTGTGTTGTATGCATGCACATGAACATTGTTAGTCGTGCCGCTAAAACTTCCGAGCCGCCGCACAGTGTGTTATTTTCCAAATCTAGAGGGATAAAAGTCAATTTTGACACTAGTCTACACAGGCAAAATAGTTATTTATATGTAAAGTAGACAAACTATATTATTAGGAACAAAGGTTTATTTTACGCGTATCTGCGCCTAACAATAAAAAAAATAATTTGAACAATGGACTTCCTGTGACCCGCCGATCAAGTGCTCCATTCAGCCGCGCCATTCGACTGAATTTCGTCGATGATTACGCTGTGTTTCTGTGTGGTATTAGTAATTTTTGTGTTTCTATTGCTTTTGGCGAGTTTCAAGATTAGTTTTCGCATGATTTTTCTGTAATACTTTTTAAAACTGAATCATGAGCATCATTAAAACAGAGCGAGATTATTTCTGATAAAGAAAAACAACTGAGCCAATTTTCATTTTGAGTTTTAGTTTATTATACCACATTATACCAAACTATTTCTATATTTATTTGAAAGAGCTACTTATTAACTACAAGAATTACCTTCATTTGTTTGCGCATGTTTGCGACACCCATACAACTTTTCTTCATTTTCAGAATGACTGCACAAATTTCGCGTAGAGAATTTTCAACGTATGGTTTGCTAAAGCAAAACAATCAAGGATAGATGCTTTGTTACAGTTTGTATTGCAGTAACTAGGTGACACATCGTTTTCAGATGACATTATAATGAGTTTAAAAGCTACCATCAGAATTGATGCCCTAAAAATTGAGCAAAGATGGTCTAAAACGGGAAGACATAGATACCGCTTCCTAAATACATATTCTAAGTGGTTAGAAATATTAGTGCCTCTCTAGGTGAATGAAGACAAAGGTGTTTCACGATTGCTGCATAATTTTTTTCCTGACTTGCGAAGCTGTACTTCGGTTGCCATCGAAATTTCTTCTTGCCGTTTCAAGGAGATGTTTGATTCGCCGTTTTTTTGTTTTAATACTTGAATTCTCCAACTATTTTTGTGGTCTGCCAAATATGCCCGAACTCGTCCCAGGCAGTGCAGTTTTGGTGGCAATATCAGGTAGTGAAACATTTCATTTAAACCACTTACAATATGTGTTTAGGAAGCGGTCTCTATGTCTCCCATTTAGGCAATATTTGTTCAATTTTTAGGGCATCAATTCTGATGGTAGCTTTTAAACTCATTATAATGTCATCTGAAAACGATGTGTCACCTAGTTACTGCAATACAAACTGTAACAAAGCATCTATCCTTGATTGTTTTGCTTTAGCAAACCATACGTTGAAAAATTCTCTATGCGAAATTTGTGCAGTCATTCTGAAAATGAAGAAAAGTTGTATGGGTGTCGCAAACATGCGCAAACAAATGAAGGTAATTCTTGTAGTTAATAAGTAGCTCTTTCAAATAAATATAGAAATAGTTTGGTATAATGTGGTATAATAAACTAAAACTCAAAATGAAAATGGCTCAGTTGTTTTTCTTTATCAGAAATAATATCGCTCTGTTTTAATGATGCTCATGATTCAGTTTTAAAACGTATTACAGAAAACATGCGTAAACTAATCTTGAAACTCACAAAAGCAATAGCAACACAAAAATTACTCATACCTCACAGAAACACAGCGTAATCATCGACCAAACTCAGTCGAATGGCGCGGCCGAATGGAGCACTTGATCGGCGGGTCACAGGAAGTCCATTGTTCAAATTATTTTTCTATTGTTAGGCGCAGATACGCGTAAAATAAACCTTTGTTCCTAATAATATAGTTTGTCTACTTTAAATATAAATAACTATTTTGCCTGTGTGACTAGTGTCAAAATTGACTTTTGTCCCTCTAGATTTGGAAAATAACACACTGTGCGCCGCTTGGTCGCGTGGCGCTACGCTACTGGCGCTGACTTTAGTAGTTTGTTTGTAGTGTCAAACATAGGCAACCTAACATAACCCAAAAAGTTTACTTTATAAAGTTTTTTATTAATGCCAGTCGGGGTAAATTACTCTGATTGCTTTTTCGACATAATATATTTTGTATCATGGTAAATTACTTTAATGAAATTATTTCTATTCTATCGCTCTAATGCAAAGCCTTACTCTATGTATCACCATTTGTAACTTTATTTTATAATAAAAACGAAGTAACAAATGATGCAATAAAACATTTATTGCATTGTTTATTGATTTGTTATTTGTTTGTGTGGTATGGCTGGCTGTGGGTACCAAAAGTTTGTTTTCTTGGTTGGGGAGGTTTTTATAGCGTTTAATAATAGACAACTATTAACTAAGTACCTACCTATTAAATTAAATCCTACAGTTAGTCTCGCATGTTTCGCAGCTATGCATCTAATATAATAGTAGCCCACTAATTCAATTATTAGGTACATATTTATAGGGCATTTCATGCTATCTCTACTAAACATTTCGATTTTCATTTCATTTTTAATTAGATCGAATTTTATTGTATTTTTCTATTCTCTGATATATGTAATACCTCATACCTATACATAATTGCTTATGTTAATTATACACAAAGAAAGATCGAAACTGACAGTAAGTGGTCATCCATAAACCACGTAGCTCGGTCGGGGCGAGGGGGGGTGTTGGGCAGAAGGCTACTCTGCACTACGTGGGGGGGTCCAAGCCGGGCTACGTAGCTTCCATCCATTTTAGTAGTCACAACTGAAATAAGGTACAGCAACGTGTTCGCTATTTTTCAATCCGAGGACCAGCAAATTGTCAAAAATAATTCTCCCGACAACTATGGGAGTAATTTTTTTAATAGGCTATGTGTATATTATTAACAACTAGGACATATTTTATCGTAAAACATTATAACATAATAAATCTAAAAGTACATTTTGAAACCGTATGGATTTACAGCTATGAAGCGAATTATTAAAAGTTAATTACATATTAACCAGACACTTAATATTAAATAACGAATTGAATATTAGTGTTACTACATGCTGGTACCACCCACCTACATGCACAAAATAAAAGAAAGTAGACCTGACAACTTTCATTACAGCTTCACCACTTTTATGTTACCAATCCTACCACGTACCGCGATACCTCGCGCCTACTAGAAGATCCTCTCAGAAAACAATTAATTAATTGTTAGACGAATGGCTTTTGTTAGGGTTATGGAGAATGAACTGAAATTCTGTTTATTAAAACACTTCACATTTCGTGACATGACTCGCGGCCAAGCACCAGAATGATGGAAATGAATAAGCTATTCAACAATTCTGACGTCCTCTTATCCCGGAAATTCCAGATTTTTTTCCTGATCATTGAAGTGTTATTACCTTTCCAAAAGTTGGGCTTATAGTTTTTATTCGCTTGTTGAATAATACATCACAAATACGGTGTATAAATTTATTAAACTTTGCCTACAGACCACCTGAACCTACCACTAGAGGATGAGAAACACTGGGGCACAGAATACACAACAACATGTCGATATTATTTCCGTAACTTAATCATTTTTGTATTTTTAGATACGCTATGTACTAACAGTGCCGAGCGTGTAACTTTTCTGCTCAGTTGGTAGGGGGCGTGTTTGAACTAGATAACATTCTCTAATTTTACGCTAGCGTCGTCAATTGTAAATTCAATGTACAAATATTAACACTAGCATTTGTCTGTTGTGATTATTGCCGTCTCAGCGCTGTGAGATCAAAAGTATAACGCCGAGCGCTCGCAAACAATGCAGCTGCACCACACCAGAAACTGAAATAATGGGTGCCGAAAGCACCTAAGCAGAGTCTTTGTAGGATAACAGAAAGGTTATCCCAGTTAGAGTTCCATGGCCTGTTGGTATTACTCTTTTAAAACGGTTGCTATAACAACAGGTCAGACAGATAACTAGAAGTTGGCCTAACACGGCACTAAGGAGAGTCTGCATAACAAGAACCGGCTAGCAATTGAGTTGTGTGTAAGCACTTTCGAGCTGACGACATCTAGTTATGGTATAACAAGAACCTTTGTAATCTTCGGATACTTCTGAATGTAATATAACGAAAATAAAGACCAATGAATGATATGAAAGTATATAATCACTCTAGCATCTAAAGATTAAGTTTGCAATGGAATGAGATGAGACAACACGAAATGCACCATGGCGGCCGAGTAGACAAGCGGTAACTAATAAAATACAAATCATCACGACACAAAAGACTGACCAAAGCTCGTCGGTGAAGAAGACCATTCTACGAGAACTAGACAACAAATCGACGGCAGCGACATCGGAACTACTCGGAGTAAACATTGCAGACGGTGGACAGCTGTTTACAGATCGAGAAATAGGTTGGTCGACGGGACGGTGGGGGCGCTATGTCTACAAGCGACGCACGCCGTGATAAGTTATAAAGCTAAGTGGACCTGACTACGTAAATATTGCAGTTCAAACACGAACGTGTGAAGCACAACCAAGTATTCATGTGAAATATTTATTGTGTATGTTCACCCGCGAACATTTTTCTTGTTCATATCCATAGTGAACGAATAGCTTCCTAGTTTTGTGGCCGCTTACAAACTGGTAGACACTGTTCTGGATTTTCATTAATTTTTATGTTTGGTCACTTGTAATAACTGTTAACCGACTTTAGTAAGCCTTGCGGAGTATACTTTTCCGTCGGCTCATATTATTTTTTTTCTTCCATTGTACGAGTATACTCGCAATCACAAACATAGGTTTGCTGATTTACGCGCTACTGTGTTTGACGTCCACATAAACTTATTTGTTTTAGGTTTTAGTAATTATAGCTTTTAAGTGTGGTTCATTATTAATCTGAATCGTAATACTATTTGTTTTGGTCAAGTGCTTCTTTGTCTTGGAGGTTATGGTCGATGTTATTTACATTTTGATCATATGTTGATATATTAGTAGTTATGGTTGCTAACTTGCAAGACTCTGCAGTAGTTTCGCATGTGAATCTTGCTATTTGATTTGAAACACTTACTCTAGATTCATTACAGACTTTTCCATACTTTGCAGCATTGTGCATAGTTTGTTACCCTATATGTATGAGCGGTATTATACAGCCATAACTATTGGAAGTTTATTTGTTTTCCTATGGTGATAGTATATCTAGTATATAGTCGAGTTGATCAAGATTTTGATTTGATCTTTGCAGTTTGTGAACCATTCTAACAATTCTGTTTATAAAACATAATGGCTGACAATAACAAAACACATAACCCATCGGCAGATGTAATGAATGAAATATACCCCCCATTACTATCTGTAAATGCTATCCAGGCTACACAACAAATGCGAACTCAACCCACAGTAGAAGTGGAACACATAGATGACCACCAACAACCATCACAGCTAAATTGTGAAATTGATGACACAGCCTACCCCCTTCCACAGGCTCAGGCACTTATTGAATCAGTAGGACAAAATACATCACATAGAACAGATGGCTATTCTGAGACATCATCTGATAGCGACGTAATTGGATTTGACACTCCATTCCCAGGCACACAGTGCCACTCAAAAACCGTTAAGTTATCCGGTCCTACCCATCCAATGGACAGTCAGATCAGGGAAGCTTATATTAGACATGCTCAAGATCACAATCTGATAAACTTGATTCCCAGTCAGCAGAAATTACTAAGGCCACTGCGTTACACATTACAAAATTAAAGAACGAATTAACGGAGTACCTGGACAACAAGATGTCCATCCTTGATAGTACACTTCTACAATATCGGGCAGAATGCACAAAAAGCAATCAGGAACTACAAACAAAAGTAGATAATTTCACAACACAGGTGATGCAACAAGTGAACCAACTCAATTGTGAATTTGAAGAGGTAACTAAACAAGCAGTCATTTCCACCCACAGAGTAGATAAACTAGACAAAACCATGAAAAGATGCAACACCAAATGGGACATATTGATAATAACTTAGCGATAGTTAAAACACAGTACTCTGGGGTTCAACAAGACGTACAGGCTCTCTCTTCTAGGGATGAACATCTCTCCCAACAATTAAACAGGCCATTGCCGTAGAGGTACAAGGGGTCGAAAAAGAGGTTAATAAATGCCAACAAGAAGTGACTAACTATCAACACCAGGTCGAGCAATTGATTAGAGAAGGAATTACCGTTAATAGGCACTATAATTTACAAGAACTACCTATGGCAGCACCAGTAAAATTTGAGGTGCAAAATTTTAGTAATAATGGAAGAACACACCCAGTAGCATTCCTAAACAGCTTTGAAACATATGGTCTTTTTCAGAAATACGTAGACAAGGAAAAAATTGATTGTATTTTCCAACACCTCCATGGTACGGCACGTGACTGGGGGCAACGCCACATCACTAAAGATATCACATATCCACAGTTCAAAGAAGCCTTCCTTGAGCAATATTGGTCCTCTAAGATTCAATATCATATTAAGCGTCAACTTTGCACTGGACCATTGTATAGTAGAGAGGGTAGCCTAGGTTTTGCAGAATTTTTTTCAAAGGAAGTGGCCAAGACATGTTATTTTACGAACCCTATACCGGAGGAGGAGGTAGTCCGTGACATAATTAGCAGAATGCCACAGAATGTACAGGAAACCTTTGCGGTCCTAAACGTTACAACTATAGATGATGCAGAAAAGAGGTTAGCAGACTTAGATATGCAGAACACCACCAGATCAACATATGACACCCACCCACAACATACCTCAACCAATAGGGGACAGACATATTTGGGAAAGAACACATTACGCCAACCTCAGAATAGATCAAACTATAACAATGCCCGTCCAGGCAATTATGTTGATTGGAACCGCCAATATCAGCAAAACCACATCAATGGTCGCACACAACACAATGTTCGCCAACATGATGATGCACAACAGCAGCAAAATAGTAACGGGCATTACAATAATTACAGTAGTAACGGCGCGGGGAAATAACCTCAATAATAATAACTGGCAGAGCAATAATCATAATAATAATCATTGGCAGGACAGTCACAGTGGGAACCCTCCTTGGGGTGAACCACAAATCAGAAGACTACAAAGCGGGATGTATAATCAGGACCAACAACAACAGTTGCCAATCCCTAACCAAACCCAACATGTAGAAATGGTAAATACACAGGAACAAGGACAAACCCACACAAAAAACTAAAATCTGCCGACGTTATGGTCCGGACAGAGGCAAAAGTACGAAATGGACCAAACTATAAACATAAACTAGTATCAGTTAACAGGATTTTTCGCAATAACCCCAGAGAAGCCTTAATGGAGGAGGAAGTAACAATTGAAGAAGCAGCCTATGAACATGAACCTGAGCATTCTGTTGCATTTGATGAGCAGCCTAACTATGAACATGAACCATTTGAAATTGTTGATCATACTTCAGTGCCAGAAGATACTGCTGTAGTAATATCTGAGTCTGCAAGCATTGTTTGCAACACCACTGAAAAAGCACCAGAGGAATCAAAAGAAGAAAAAAAGTATAATGTCACAGCATCATCTGATGAAGAGACTGGTGTTACAGCTGTGGCAAAAAACAGAAGGTGGAGACATTTCAGCGATGGATGTGGAAAAAAATCATTTGTCATATCCCCAAATATTAGCACAAGGATTATGCGTTAAAACAAAGGATCAAGAGAAAACAGCAGAATTGAAGAAGGAAGTAGATGTATCTGATCATGAAATGACTGGACAATTTAACAGTCTCGTTAACTCAGTGCAGCAGAAGATTATAACAAAAAAGGAGAAAAAGAATATTTGCAGAAAGGAGGTAAACGAAAGAGGAGGAAGTTGCATCACCATGCAGAAGCTAAGAATGTGCTTAGGAAGAAAGAAAGAGAGAACAAACAAAGTTGGAAAAAGCGAAAGAGGAGGAAGTTGCATCTCCATGAAGAAGCAAAGAATGTGATTAGGAAGAAAGGAAGAGAACAGAGAATGTTGGAAAAGCGAAAGAGGAAGAAGTTGCATTTGCATGAAGAAGTAAAGAATGTGATCAGGAAGAGAGAAAAGAGAATGTTGGAAAAAGCGAAAGAAGAAGAAGTTGAATTTGTAGGAAGAAGCAGAGAATGTGAGCAGGACGAAGGAAGAGAGAAAAGAAGAAAATTTGAAGAAACGACGGAAGAAGATGTTATTAACACCATGTCACAACTCGACTTCGGTAACAAATTTTGAACACATGTTTAGAAAGAGAACAACGAGATAAAGATATTTAAGTTTCATACAAAATAATTGGTAGAGACAACGAGAACTCGTACACAGTAGCCTATCTAAATGAGGAAAAGGTTAGAGGGAGATATAATGTCATTGCACTCAAACCGTTTAAGCATATAACACACAATTAAGTTGGTAGATATAGTTTATTGTTAGTAAAATAGAAACATTAAAAGACATGTTTTATGTTGACTCTTATTATGAGGAATTGCTATGAAAGTATTTTGGAGCAAAGATTACAGAATTGGTGTAAATAAGTCACTTGTTTTGGTGAAATATTGCTGTAAACTGCCTCAGGCTTATGAGATTATCAAATAATTTTTTTGCTCCAGGGACCTTTTTTCCTGTAAATGAAGAGTTCATTCAGGAACTCATAAGTGACTAGTTATATGGACTATACATGTGAATAATCAGTCTTTTATTTATTATTAAGGTACATATATCTTGAAAAAAAAACCGAATATATAAAGGTTAAGAAAGTAATTACAATGACGATAAACTTAACATTTGTAAATACCTCTTAGCAATGTACTCCAATGAGTCCGGAGGTTAGAAATTCGCAATTCTTAAACCCTGGTGGATTGTTATATTAATACAAATATTTGTTACACCATATTTTGTTTTCATGTTTTGTTTTGGATATAGCTGATAAGGTAAATGATGCTAAAATCTTATTGTTACACACTTTTCGTGTCAGTGTACTATGTGTGAACTGATAACGGTGCTGCATTCCCGTGACAGGACACGAAGAGGAATGTTTTATTGCTTTTCATTTTCTCATTGTTGTGATTTTTTTAAAAAAATGTTTGTTAGTCAATGTAAATGTAAGTTCTCCTAACTTCAAAAGGGTAACATTTACCGAAACAAGTTTTTATACTTGTATTGATGGCAAATGGTATGGTAAACTTGGGGGGGCTGTTGGATAACAGAAAGGTTATCCCAGTTAGAGTTCCATGGCCTGTTGGTATTACTCTTTTAAAACGATTGATCTAACAACAGGCCAGACAGATCAACTAGAAGTTGGCCTAACACGGCACTAAGGAGAGTCGGCATAACAAGAACCGGCTAGCAATTGAGTTGTGTGTAAGCATTTTCGAGCTGACGACATCTAGTTACCGTATAACAAGAACCTTTGTAATCTTCGGATACTTCTGAATGTAATATAACGAAAATAAAGACCAATGAATGATATGAAAGTATATAATCACTCAAGCATCTAAAGATTAAGTTTGCATAGAAGTTTCGCATCAATGGAATGAGATGAGACAACACGAAATGCAACATCTTGCAACAAATCATAAATCGTATTCTCCAATATCGAATAACATGTAGCAGTACACAAAGCGTATAGAGATTTTTAACCATTGAATGATTCAAATTGTATTTTCAATTCGCTGCTTTATGCCGCCGCCATTTGTTGCCCACTGCGGTCGCCTCTCTGCATCATAGCACGATATGGCCCTGTTTAAGTACGAGAAATGTATTCGTACATTTGTAATTTACCTGATTACTTCCCAATCCCGCATGTCTTAACATATGACCCAGCATCCCGTCTTTTCTTTCCGTGAGACTTTTCCTCAAATTTCTGTCCTCGCCCGTATTTCGAAAACACGCTCATTTATACTTTATTGCCCGTACCCGCGACTTCGTACGCATGGATTAAGAATTTTTTTTTTTTTGCCACAATTAAATATAGAAAGTTGTTGGTAACGAAGGATTGGCCCCAAACAATATCGAGTCGGAATAATATCACAGGAAAGCTATCACTATGTCATTGTACCGTCGAACCTGTCTCTTGAAGAGAATCAATTTCCAACATATTTCTGTCACCATTCGATAATGTCTCAAAATTTAGTGACTACAACTGTTACTCATACTGGAAAAAATATCCTGTGCCCTTCACACAGATTTCCTTATAAAATTCCATCACAACGATATAGCCATTTAGTCGTCAAAACGTAACAAAAAGACAGAGATTTACTTCCGTATTTATAATAATACTAGCTGGTACCCACGACTTCGTTCGTGATTGTAAAGAATTCATATTGACAGCTATAGACATCTAACCACCATAGTGCACGATGGGAGACTCGATACTATTGCCACACACAAATAACAGTCTTCTGCGCTATGTAGTTCCGGCAGCAAAGTAAAATTTACGGATACACACAAGTCTTTGGATGAAATACGAAAATATTCATGATCGACCAATTTCAAAAACCATATCTCACACACTACCACAGTAACCGAATTTCGGCCAACATTGTGATCGATGGGAGACTCTGTGTTACTACCACACACAAACGCCAGTGATCTGCGATTGATAGTTTTCACTTAAAAGTGATACACCGTGACACATGCGTCTTTGGCAGAAATATGAAATTGCCGCAGGTCGACCATTTTCATCCCCCATATCTTCCACACCCCCATAGCTACAGACATCTAACAACCATAGTGCACGACAACAGACACGATTCTACTACCACACATAAACACCAATGCTCTATGCTATGTAGTCGTGTCAGAAAAGTGAAATCTGCGGAGACACATGCCTTTCGTCGAAATACGAAAATATCCTTGGTCGACCACTTACAACCACCATATCTTCCACACAACCACAATTTCTGAAATTCGGCCGCTGTTGTGATCGAAAGGTGACTCTGTGTTACTACCACACACAAACGCCAGAGATCTGTGATCGATAGTTTTCGCTGAAAAGTGATACACCATGACACTTTTGTCTTTGGCAGAAGTATGAAATTGCCACAGGTCGACCACTTTCAACCCCCATTTCTCCCACACCCCATAGCTACCGACATCTAACAACCATAGTGCACTACATGAGATACGATTCTACTACCAAACACAAACACCAATGCTCTATGCTATGTAGTTGTGGCAGAAAAGTGACATATGCGGAGACAGTCGAAATACGAAAATATCCTTGGTCGCCACTTACAACCCCATATCTACCACAGTACCACAGTTTCTGAAATTCGGCCGCTGTTGTGATCGAAAGGTGACTCTGTGCTACTACACACACAAACGCCAGTTATCTGTGATCTATAGTTTTCGCTGAAAAGTGATACACCATGACACTTTTGTCTTTGGCAGAAGTATGAAATTGCCACAGGTCGACCACTTTCAACCCCCATTTCTCCCACACCCCCATAGCTACCGACATCTAACAACCATAGTGCACTACATGAGATACGATTCTACTACCAAACACAAACACCAATGCTCTATGCTATGTAGTTGTGGCAGAAAAGTGACATATGCGGAGACAGTCGAAATACGAAAATATCCTTGGTCGGCCACTTACAACCACCATATCTACCACAGTACCACAGTTTCTGAAATTCGGCCGCTGTTGTGATCGAACGGTGACTCTGTGCTACTACTACACACAAAAGACAGTTATCTGTGATCTATAGTTTTCGCTGAAAAGTGATACACCATGACACTTTTGTCTTTGGCAGAAGTATGAAACTACCACAGGTCGACCACTTTCAACCCCCATTTCTCCCACACCCCCTTAGCTACCGACATCTAACAACCATAGTGCACTACATGAGATAGGATTCTACTACCACACACAAACACCAAAGGTCTATGTTATGTAGTTGTGGCAGGAAAGAGAAGTATACGGAGATACGAATTTTTGGTCGAAATATGAAAACACCCTGCACTGACCAACTTTAATCATTATATCTCCCACATTCCCACTGCTATCGGCATTCGGCCAACGTTGTGCACGACAGGAAACTCCATGCTACTTCCACCCACAAACATCAGTGATCTGTGCTAGGTAGTGGTGGCTGAAAAGTGAAATATAGGAAAAAACACGTCTATTTTTATTATATATATAAGATTACTGTGGTTCACACTCACACACTGACTGCGAACAACACCTGAGGGATCATTATAACGTAAAAAAGTGTACACCTACAACATTGCAAGATTACCTACGATTTGCCTCGCATTGCACCCGTAACTTTCTAATATCTACAGTTAACATTCAATCCGAATAACCTATGGCTCAGGCCTGACTCTTACGATGAAAAACAATTTTTTTAAATCTTAGCCTCCACGGAGATTTGAGCCGGAGACCACGACGTTCGTAAGCAATCGTTTTAACCACTGAGCTGGCAGTTCACTATACGGAAACCCGGTACGTTGACGTCCACATCCAACGTGTCTGTCTATCGCCGTATCTCGCGTTATGAGACAAAATATGTTATTTATACAGATAATTTTTCAACCAAATGTAGACAGTATTTTTCTCCTTGATTCAAAGGATAAGTTTGCAAAGTTTCATCGAGATCGGATGAAAACTGTGGATTTGTATGAAGAACAAACAAACTAACAAACAAACTAACAAACAAACTAACAAACAAACAAAAAACAACAAACAAACCAACAAACATACATACATACAACGTACCAGCGTGACTTCAAACACTTTGTTAAAGGAAATGTTCAAAATGTCCTCCGTTAGCGAGGATACATGCATCCACCCTCCGTTGCATGGAATCCCTGATGCGCTGATGCAGCCCTGGAGAATGGCGTATTGTATCACAGCCGTCCACAATACGAGCACGAAGACTAACGAAACTAAAATGAGCTCTAACATGGAATGTAAGCGTTTCCGGACACATGTCCACATAACATATTTTCTTTGTTTGTGTGTGAGGAATGTTTCCTGAAAGTTTGGCCGTACCTTTTTGTAACACCCTGTAAATAAAGATCTGTCCACTTAATTTTCAGTGTCCTTCTGTAGCATCACATTTCAAAGTTTCAATTTCATTTCTTCTAGTTTTCATTAAGACCGAAATTCATTATCAAAAAATACTTTTTCCCGTTCAGAGTGTTATAAAGAGTTCTTTCTGAGTCCTAGACCATAATAATTGAAACTTTTTCCATCGTTAACTATTCCTCTTTCATCATTCCTGCTTCACCCATCAGTTGCAATGCTGCTTTCCAAATAACAGAATTTATTTACGTGTCCTATTAGTGTAAACCTGTTTTTTTTATCATTACTTGACTAGTTTTGGTACCTACTTTCGCACAGGAATGATGAATGGATAAATAATTGTTTCTAGCTGACTTATAATTATTTATAATGTATGATTAAAATAGCTAGATCTGGCAATGATTAATTAAACTGTGATAAATTAAATTAACAACAATAGCATAATAATTTTTGGAAACCATAAAAATATTACTCATATCAAAGTGTTTTAATAGCGGTGATTACAGGTTTTTGTAACATTGACTGTACGCAACTGTGGTATCCAGTGGCGGCCCTAGCAAATTTTTCAGGTGGTGCGAAATCTTATTATGGCGCCCCAAATGAGCAATCGCTTATTCATGATTAAGGTGTTCCTATAGACAGATTGAAGGCAACATATATTTTTTTTATATCCTACTAATATTATAAATGTAAAAGTTTGTTTTCTTGAATGTTTTTACTGTTTCACGTCGAAACTGCTGAAAGGCTTAATATAAAATTTGGAATAATGTTATTGGCTATCTACTTCTATCCCGATCGAAAAAGTAGTTCCCGTGGGATTCAAATACGAATTCCACACGAGCAAAGCCGCGAGCAGAAGATAGTATTTATATATTAACTAGCGGAGTTCCCGGCGTTGCCCGGTATAGTTGGCGTACCCTATTTTTATTCCCGCAAAACATTTGTACAAAGTTACGTGCCATCTTATTCGGAATTAAAGCAAACTTACATTCACCCGCCTCCTACCAAGAAACTGGTGGGCTGAAGTTTATTGCACATATACTATTTTCATTCGTCCGAAAAGATTAATGTATATCAAGCTTCGATAATTTGGTTAAGAAATTTCATTACTACATTACTGAACAACCCTAGATTATGTTAAAAACTCACGTTTGATTCAATTGCGAAGTGAATGGATATACTTGTGGCTCGAAACGCCAGATCCTTTAACTCTGCAGATAAAATATCAAAAGTGAATCCCGAATAATATTATCGTAAACAGAAGACTAATGCTGAAGGTCCAGAGATATTGTCCAGAGATCGTGCTTAAAGAAAATCTCTGTTGTTTTTACGGCTATCTATGTCGTTTAAAAATTGTTATCCCGAATTGAAGGAAAGAATACTTCAAGCTATGGCTTTTAAAAATTGAATATATCGAATTAAAAGAAAGAATACTTAAAGTTTTGTTTAGTGTAAAAATAGTTATTACTATAAGTTATCTTATTGCTTTAATTAAAGGCTATGGTCAGAGACAATGTGTTGTGTGTTTAGTGCGGAGTATGCGGCATCTAGTGATTCCTCCTGTGTAATTTCTCACCATATGTTCAGAATTTCATTTAATGCTCCTACATTATTTAACGTTGAAACATAAGACATGCCAGACAAGTGAATTAAGATTCTAATTTTTAAAACGGTGAAAACTCATCGAAATCTGCCCCGTAGTTTCCGAGTTTTTATACGACCAATATGTCCGGTTTTCGTTTTATAGATATAGATAGATAACAATTCAAACCTCAGAAAGATTAATATAGGATAGCAGTGGTTTGACTGAGAAACAACAGCAAATATGGAACATACTATATATAAAAAGGTTTATTTAAGGTACTATGGCGTACACAATGCTCATATCACGTATACGTCAAATTCACATAATTTTAATATTTTTTTCAACAAACAAATGTGGAAATCGTAACTAAAAGACCTAGATTACCATCTTCATCGCTTTTGTTCATTGGCAATATTATTTTCTATAGATAAAATTGCAATATCTGGCAGTATCTAGAGTCTTCGTTTAACGTAAATAAGTTTTGATAAGTTTTAATTTACGCAAACTTTGTTCTCCTTTAGCGACAGTTATAAGTATGGTTAGCAAAATACGAAGTGCTGTCCACACATTCGGAAATATATCTGATCCATTTTGTTTCATTAGTTGAACTTACATTGGTTCTGCTGATTCAAGCCCCATCAACAACAGTTTCAGTTAGAAAGTTTCTAACCAACTCACAATCAGATATGTCACATTTTTCTCCTTCAGTTAAACTTATTTCCAAATCTGCACAGGATGATTCCAATTCGGACTTTTCAGAATTTTTTTGATATTATTTATTATTAAATTTGGATAGTTGTGTAAACTGAGTGACCAACTCATTCTCAATTGTATCGATGATATGCTAAAACACGTTGATTGTAAACAATTTTCTGGATCTATAGCTATCTCATCTACGGCCTCGTATTTAAAAAAATCTCTGCTTTCTTTCTGATCTGACTGGCTTAATAATAGGATATGTCCCAGTCTGAAAAGCAATTTTTCTGGCAGTTATCAGAGCCGGGTACTTTTTCTCAACTTCCGAGCTGTTTTCCCGCAATTGTGAAGTTTTCATAAATCCTCTTTCAGTCTACATAGACTTGCTTACAATATTTACTTGAAACAATTGAATTATTCGTTTCCAGAATGGCGTCACGAACTGACGATTAGTGATAGCGAACTCCAGTGAGACTAGAAACTCTAATCTCCAAACGAGATTAGCAAATTTTTTGGCGATAATGTAAGTGCTTCCCATCACTTTGGTGATTGAGATAAAAGAACAAATATTCTTTAAACAAATTCTGACAAAAACTGATTTAATTGATGTTTTGGCGGCACCTGCTATCACCAAATTTAGTGACATGTAAGCACCTTAGAATTTAGGTAAATTCTATTTTTCTTGGCCTTAGAGCATAAGGGAGCCTTCCAGTAAACATAAAATTTTTCATTTAGCAACTACAGGATATGGGAGACACGTTTCAGGCAGAAGCCGATACTGCAAGCTAACTCAGAACATACACCGATTTAAAAACAATAAAGTCACTCAGCACATAATACAAGCCCTAAATATAAACAATTAATAATAGTAAATAACCTTTAAACTAACCTGAACCAGTGTTATCCATTAGTTACCCAATTTGTAAACAGTCGATTTTGGATTATGTGATAATTTCACTAATTCTCAACACTTTTCGATGCAGTAAAGTATTTTTATAATAACAGCAAGCCGAAAGGAATGTAAATTCACTAAAATCAGTAGTTTCAGGTCGTGTAAATAGAGTAAACATAATTTTAAAACTTCATTGGTCACACTTGCAGTTTCAACACTAAATAACAACACGTTTTCGATATTTTCCTCGAGTTGAAAAGTAAATTTCCTGAATGAGTAAAGAACACGGTATTACATTTTAAAGTTTTAAAGCATTCCATGAAGTTTTAAAGAACGAATATTAAACCAATTTTCAAGATATTACGTCGTAAACAAAAATTTTTCGAAATTAAACTGTGATTAAACAAGACCACTTCCGTAAACAAAACAACTTTTAAAAACACGTAACAAAATTAAAAGAAAATTCAGAGAATAACACCTTTTCGATAGAAGCAGCATTTTAATAATTATTAACCAGAAACCAATTTTTTCCAACGTGTCTTCTAAGCAGTTTCAACCTCGATTTTTGTAAGATAAATAACTTTGATAATACACCACCGATAATAATAAAAGGTACATTTTTGATATCAGGAGCAAGCACAGAACACAATGACGTAAGTCTAAACACGATAATTTGTAATCCAGCAGGAATTTCTAAAATTGCACAAATCAAGTAATAGCCCAGGGATTTACCAACCTTTTTAGGAAGTCAATTGCCATTACGCCCGCACACTTTAATTATTTACAATAAAACGAGTTAATTTAGAATTATGGTCATCATAAACTCAACAAACCTACAAGGGCCAGGCTACACACTGTTAAATTTTGAACACTGAGTATAATAAAATTTTATCAGACTATTTTTAGAAAGCTAAGTGACACAGGGAGCATGCGGCTAAGGGTATATATTGAGGCGCTGTGACCGTCTGGCTGTCATGTATTCGGAGTCTTGTCTTGTATCTTGGAGCCTTTTGTTTCACGTCGCGGAGTAAACCATGAGCTAGTGTGTTTTAAGAAATCCGTTGGGAGGCGTTGGTGTCGGGCAACGAAGATGGTTTCCGGCAGATCTTGAACTAGCGATTCGTAGCCATGTTGAATTTTCCCACTGGACAGTGGTGCAATCTGTGACTATGAACTTTTAACTTTTCTAACGGGGTTTAGTCTGGTAGTTCTTCCTCTTCATGACGTGATTTTTGGAGATGTTTCGTCCGATTTTGCCGTTTCAACTGTAATAGCGATTTTCAAATGTGACTCTGGAATAAATCTAAAACTTTTCATCAAGTGAACTTTTACATACTTTAGTAGTTCATATTAACCTTTCCTTAGCTTTTGGTTTAAATAAGCTATGTGGCGACCACTATGCTTTACAGTTGAATTATCCAGGCTGATACATGGTCATTCAATTTTATTAATGGAAATTTAGCAGAACTTAAAGCAAGTCAGAAGTTAGTTAAGGTAAACCGATACTTCGCGCCCGGTATACTGGTTTTGTTCCTTACAGACAGCTACATGGAGAAAAAAATGTTGTAAGATATTTGTTCAGAACTCTGTTTTGGACACCTTTGTTTCCTCCTGATTTATTGGATCCATTGTCATATCTTTGGCCTCGACATTCTTCCATATCCAAATCGATCTTTTGCAAAGTATGATCGATAAACAGGCCAGTGAGACCAGCTCCCAGGTCCCTAAGGGTCACTTACCAGGTTGTAAACAACGGAACACTCACGCACTTGGACTTCATTAGTGTCACAAAAGCAACGATAAAAATAATTGTTCGATGTGACTGACATCATGTTATTCGGCATGATGGAAAAGTATTTAGATAACTTATCCAGTCAAAATTTTATTACTAACTTCATTCATTTTGAATACATTTGCCAAAATAACAGATATTAGTCTCCTTATCGGAAATACGGCGGAGATGCTCCATCATCTTTAAAAGAATTAACGCTTCTGTCAAATTGAGCATGGTGTTCTGGTGAATTGAGCAAAATTTCGTGAGTTTTGAGACGCTCTTATAAGTAGTACCAGTCATCAAATCCTTCTTTTGCCAATAAGAGTTTTTGCTACTGAATAAGCAACAATATACAAACTTCATCCGCAGATTTAGAGTGAACCAGTCATCTTTTAAAAGTTTCTCGATTTGGCATTACTATTTGAAAATACATATTTAAAATGGCGTCCATGGTTTTTTCTTTAATTTTTTCATTGCTCGAATAATTATTTCATCTGTAGCTGCAGAGTCAATGAGTGACCATTTTGAAGTAACGTCATAATTTTTATTTTTAAAAGGCGGTGGTGGTGGTATATCTGGTGTTCTCATTCTGTAATATTTTTAACTGCAGACGACGTTCCAGCCATAGCTAAATCTTCTCGTACATGCTGCTCTTTGTTATCATGAGCCTCGTCTGAAGGACTTCTATTACATAAATTTTCTTCTGTTGCGGGTGGATCTAGTTCTTGTGACGACGATTCAGATGACTTCTCAACTCTAAAAAATTTTGCAAGCAATTTGAAGCCTTCTCAGATTCGCCTTTTTCAGGTAGCACATGTCTTGTATGTAACAGGTAAATATTTAAATATCAACGGTAATTGCAATCACCGAAGGTCTAACACGGTAGAAATAGTTAAGTAGGTTGAATCTAGCGCCATGCACATGCACCCGCATGCGAATGAACACCAAGACGACAGCCGAAAAGACAGGATACAAGTGTGGGACGAGTTGTGATTTTTCGATTCGAGTAAGTCGAGCTGACTCGAGTCGCAACTCAAGTTGACTCGATTCTATGAGGATCATACGACTACGCACTAAGCTGTAGCTCTTACGTGTATAAACTCTTCTGGATAATTAGTGTACTAAATCATATGGGAACAGCAAGCTGGGTTATCATAGAATTTATTTTTTGCGCAGACGATCTCGCTGCAATTTCGGCGCCCCCAATATGACGGCGCCCGGTGCGGTCGCACCGCTCGCACCGCAACGCTCATTGAAATATTTTGTTGCGTTTAATTTAAGTAGGTTATGAAATGAGGAATTATTGCATATAACAACGGTAAAACATCCATCAAAATAAATATTTAAATAAATGAAAGTTCAATAAATTTGTGCTTCATAATTAATCGAGTAGTTATCACCTAATAATGAAAGATTAAAACTTAAAAAATGTCTAGAGGAGGGTCAATTCTGTTATTTCTTCACCGAATTTTTGGACATTTCATTTCTTAAAGAAAAAAGTATTCAATGTTAAAGTTTCATTTCTTTGTAAAAACCTTCCTTGGCGCACGGCTCAAATGTTTAAATACTCCAGATATTCCAGAATTTGTAGTAATGGTTAGTTTCACCATTTTATTCTGAATTTCTAAAGGAAAAAGTAAATAAAGCAAATATCTACTGTGTTCATTGAATACCCGATAATGATAAATAAAGTCTGGTATGAGAAAACTGCACAAAACATTTGGTAGAATTAGTACAAAAGAGCTACATGGCACCAGCGAGGGGGAGGGGCGGAGGGTGGGGTCAGCAGAGTCTAAAATGCAGATACGTGGTTTATGGACTATCCCTAACATAACAGAAAATAGATTCAGTTCAGGTAGGTAATATGCCTACCTTTTACATAAGTCACAGCCCAACAGCTAAACTAAATTTTACCTAACCTAAAATAAATTTAAAAAAACCTGTATTACCTCCCACCAATTCTTAAGATTTTTGAAATGCTGGCTTGTGTATTGCATGTTGTTTTGAATTTTTCCTGCATTGTTTGTTTCACAGGGTGATGAGGTTGAGCGTATTATTGTGGAGAATAAGGGTGATGGTGGTGGAACAAGTGGCTCTAAGCGGAGTTATAATACTGCTTCAACGCGAAAGATTGACACATATTTCTTAAAAAAACCTAGAGTTGAGATTGAGCCGGGGGCACTGAGTACTGATAGTGAAATTGATAGTCCTCCAGCTGAAGTGAATGATGATTTAGATATTGCTTCTTCTTCAGATCAGTCTACGTCTACAGCTTTAACAGCGTCATCATCATCAACCATATCTAGTGGTTTGTCGTTGAACTCTGAATTTGCTTCAGATATTGGAAACTATATTTCTAAAATAAAAAATAAATAAAAAAAAAAACATGCATGAATTACCTGTTGCAACTAAAGCTGCACTACTAGAAAAACATTGGGTGCCTTCACCTAACTATGATTTTCCACACCAAGTTTTCAAAAACACGGAAAAATCTTGAAAAATTCCATTGGCTTGTGTTGTTACATAAAGATCAGGGACTGTATTGCAAATATTGTGCCTTATTTATCACTCAATCTGCCACTGATTTCGTTAGATCAACCCCTGGACGTCTTGTGTCAAAACCAGTGAAAGCCTTTAACATCTCATTAGGTGAAGGCGGGTTATTACTGCAACATCAACGTAATCATTAGCATAAGATGGCCGTTGAAAGTGGGAAGAACTTTTTGGCGTATTATCATAAACCTGAGGTTGATATTGTTAACCAAATTTCTACTCAAAGAAAGACTCAAGTGGTAGAAAACAGAGATCGTTTACGACGAATTATATAAAAAAAAAATATTGTGTGGTCGTCAAAATATACCATTACGTGGCCACCGAGACGATGGCCAGATTTTTAGCACGAACACCGTCCATAGAGACGCCTCCTCTTCAGAAGGAAATTTTCGAGCTCTGTTGAAATTTAGAATAGATGCAGGCGATTCAGTTCTCAAACGCCATTTATCATCAACAAGTTCTACAGCGACTTACCTAAGCAAAACTGTACAGAACAAACTTATAGACATTTGTAAAGAACAGATTCAGGAAACTATTTTACAAAACGTGAAAAAAGCTAAGTTTTTCGCTATTCTTTTTGACGAGACTACAGATATTTCTCATACGGAACAGATGAGTCTATCATTCAGATATTTTAATGATGGTTTTATTAAGGAAGATTTTTTTATGCTTCTGCGACGCTTATGAAATGCTTTAATGTGAAGAAAGAGATAGCTCAGACGGCACAAAAGAATTACGGTTAACAGGCGAAAATCGTGGAAAATCTTTGCTATAAATTTGATATAGATTTATCTTTTTGTGTAGGGATAGGAACTGACAGCTGTTCAGTAATGGTATCCGACGCAAAAGGTGCTGTTCAGGAACTCTCTAAAAGAGAAATTCACGCAAAACGTTGTCCTTGTAGCAATCATGTTTTAAACAACTCCTTGGCCAAGTCATCAAACGTCGCTTCGTGTAGAAACACAACTGGGACAATAAAAAAAAATCGTAGCGTTTGCTAACGCTTCTACAAAACGCCATAGAGTATTCTCTGAAGAGCTTGATGGTATGGCAATTCAAAGTATATGCGGGACACGATGGGCTGAAACACACGACGGCCATTTACAATTCCAGGGTGATAATATGGTTAAAATTTGTAACGCATTGGAGAGAATATCGACATGGCAAGATAACACTTCAAGTGACGCTCTCTGTCTTTACAAACACTACGCAGCTCTGATTTTATTATATCATCGACATACCTAACCGATATTCTAGGTAACAAAACAAAGCATTACTAAACGATTTATATGTAAGATTTTTTTTCTTTAAGGAAGGTTATAAAATGATTTTTTATATGTATTTTAGGAAGTACAGTTTCGTTGAGCCGATTCTGCAAACTGCTTCGGTCGACATCAAAAGAGCCACCGATGCAGTGATGGATGTCATGGAAATATTACGATCGAAGCGCCAAAACGCCGAGTCTGTATTCAAGCAATTACTTTCAGAGGCGACAGAGCAAGCAAAACAGTTGGCTGTTACATTAAAATCCCCACGTACAGTTTAAAGGCAAACAAACAGGTCCAATTATGAGGCGAAATCGGCGGAAGAGTACTTTCGGAAATCAATCAACATACCTCTATTAGATTTCATTATTAATGATTTGGAGGAGAGATTGTCTCCGGAGGTACTCGACCTATTTCATTTGGGAGTTTTTTCTACCTAACCCAAATTTTAGTGTCAGGGACTGCGATATCGATATCGAGACTGTGAAAGTGAAAAAAAGTGGTCCAGATGTATCGCCTATTCATTAACGATAGTGAATCAACTGTTATTAATGAATACCTACTCTGGATGACCAAATGGAAAAGAGAATGTAAGAACAATTCGGTCATACCAGACTCGGTAGCTCATCTCATTGAAGCATGCGACCAAGATTTGTACCCTAACATAAAATTTTTCTTACAAATACTGGCAACTCTCCCGGTCAGCGTAGCTATCGCAGAGAGATCGTTTTCTACTCTTCGCAGAATAAATTCTTGGTTGCGTGCCTCAATGGCACAGGAAAGATTATCCGGGCTAGATCTCTTAAATATACACAAAGATATCGATAAAATTATCAACGTTTTCGCGAAAAAGAAACGTAAGCTTGAATTGTAATTTAAGTAAGCACCTAAATAAACTTATTTAATGTAAAATGTTTCCTAGCATTTAATTTAATTTGATATCCTTTGAAAATGCAAAGAAAAAATATCAAAATCGGTTCAGTAGTTGTAATGGTATTGGTAGCCTAATTAAGTCTCGTCTGGTGCATCTCACTTGCTCGTCACACTTGCGACTCCTGAGACAACGTCAAGATACCTATTTACCCAGTCTAGTGTCCGTATATTGGCTTACTGGCTGCTAGAAAAAAAAATACAATTTATTGATTGAAATTGGTTTGGTATTTAATCGAAACTGCTTAATTATTTTAATTGGACGAAATCGGGTCTGACTTCCTCCAATGATTAGTTCCATTCCTAAGACCAAAGTCCTGATGCGCGGACAAAAGGAAATAATCAAATTCAAAAGTGGTTCATGAGTTATGCATGACTGTTCATGAGCGAGTTCGTACTCCGACTCGCACTACGTCGATTTTCGGGTAGCTGTGCCCACAACCTTTTTTGGGTGCTGGATCCGCGCCTGACTTCACCCTCCACGGCTCCTAATAATAAGTTTGAAAATGTTACTGAACCATAACCAAATATTTGTAATTACAAAGCAGGCAGCACGAAAAAGCAAAAGAAGTATCTGCGAAAATATAACACGGATTATTCGAAATACGGGATTGTGTTTTCTGGTACTGAAGAGGAGCCAATACCTCAGTGCGTGATTTGTTGTGAAAATTTGTCCAATGAAAGCATGAAGCCATCAAAACTTGAAAGGCATTTGTCAACCAAGCATCCTGGGTGCACAGGTAAGTCTCTTGAATTCTTTCAAAAGAAAAAACTACATTACCTTTCGACCAAATCTACAATGGAAAAGTCAGTGTCAGGCCAACAAAACAAACAAACTACCATAACTTCTTACCAATTAGCCTTGTTAATAGCAAAGCAAGGAGCTGCTCACACAGTATGCGAGAAACTTATTTTACCTGCAGGAAAAATAATATCTAATACTTTGTTTGGTGGAAAAATGCCAAACGAAAAAGTGAAATCCCTTTATCAAAAACTACTGTAAAAAAGGAAAATCGATGAAATGTCTAATTAGGTCGAAGAAACAATGATTTCAACTATCAAGCAAAGTCATTATTTTTCACTAAAACAACATCAAGGAAGACGGCAACTACATGGACCTTGAGAGAAACACAGAAGATAGAAAAGCATAGAGAGCAGCCAAGTGAAAACCTGCCAGAAAACTGATGATGATGATGAAAGCACAGATGATGTTGGTCAGGCAAATTTATTAGCTTTTCTTCGTTTTGAGTTCAACGATTCTGTCGAAGAAGAAATGTTGTTTTACAAGTCCTTGCCTTCAAGAACTACGGGAGAGGAAATTTTTAAATGTGTTGACACTTTTTTTTAAAAAAAGAAACTAAAATATTTTGGTCAAAATTATTAGGTTTGACAAATAATGGTGCCCGTGCTATGTCCGGAATTTATTCAGGTTTAGTTACGAAAGTCAGTGGCCCCTTTGCTGCGTTCATCAAGAGGCTCTGGTAGTAAGAGGTTTGAATGAGTGCCTAAAGAAAACTGCGGACGATGCTGTGAAAATTGTTAACTTTATCAATGCACAGCATGGCACAAATTCAAGATTTGTTGGAGTGTTGTATGACGAAATTGGCAGTGAACGCAAAAAACTTCTCCTTCTTTGTGAAGTTCGATGGCTGTAGAAAGGTAGTGTCGAGATTATTTGAACTTCGTAACGAATTAAGAATGTTTTTATTGGAGCACGAAAGTGACCATAATCCATGAGATACTTGTTGTTGGTGTTTTAGGGCGCGTCGAAAGCGAGATCATTAGCGCCCATGAGATACTTTATTGAATGAGTTGGGTAAAACCTCTTGCTTATTTTGCTGAAATTTTCAATGCACTCAATGTAATGACGCTGACAATGCAAGGAAAGGTTATCCACAGATTTTACGCTCTCGGACAAAGTCGATGCAATGATTAAAAAAAACTCGAATGATGGACCTGCAAAGTAGAAGAAAATAGTTTTGATGCATTTCCTGTCTTGCATGACTTCCTTGAATCAAAAGAAATAAAACTCATAAGGACAATGCAAATGTCATCAAAGAGCATCTTGAAGCCTTGGCGTCGGCCCTCAGGTAATTTTTAAATGTTTTCAGTAAATTATAAGTATGTTGTAGACCTCATATATTTCCAAATAGTATTTCTTTTTGTTTCAAGTACTCGTAAGAATTTTAAATTTTGTTATGTATTAAAAAGTGAAATGTGTTCTATTCGTTTACCAATAATTGTTTTAGGAGCAACTTTCCAAAAATTGACGATGGTTACTTTTGGATAGGAAATCCTGTTGAAGAGGAACATTTGAAAGGCCCAAAACTCTCAACGGCTGAAGAAAACTCGCTAATAGAGCTATCTTGCAATTATTCTTTAAAGACAATTTTCAAGGAAAAATCCTTAATTTCCTTCTGGATTAATGTACGAGCAGAGTATACAGAAATCTCTAAATAAGCTGTGAAGTTCTTTATGCCGTTCAACACGACATACTTGTGTGAACGAGCATTTTCTACCTAATTGTTTTTGAAAGACAAATACAGAAAAAAAACTATGTACAGAAAGTGACTTAAGGTTAAAATTAACCAGTGGTAACCCTGATATCGATTCCCTCATCAGTATACACCAATGCCAGAAATCTCACTGATTGTTAGGTTGTGTTTTCATAATAATTAAACGTATTTTTCATTATATTATTAATAAACCGGGATGCGGCTGCACAAAGCATCACCTCATCCAGTTGATGGCTGAAATTCAAGGATTAGTTAAAACTCGATTTGAAAATTAAAATACAACTGATGTGCCTAGTTATATATTGGTAAAAAAAACACCTACAAATCCCATTTTAGTGGTTGACTGGTAAGTATAGCATTGTGGTTTGCTGTTCCCAGTCTTCTATATTTTCACACATTTGGGTGAAGTGAAACACAATGATAAACCTACCAGTCAACCATTAAAACGGGTATACAGGTAGTTTCTACCAAAAAGCGACTCGGCAGACCAGTTGCATTTACTTCTAATCGTGGAATTTCAGCAGTCAACTTGATGAGGTGATGGTCTGTACAGCCGCCTTCCGGTCTATAGTATGTTTGTTGTTTTATGTATTATCAATCCTTGTTTTTGTTGATAGTATATTCTTTGTACGAAAATTTGTTTTTTCGTAGGATAGGATAGTCGATAGCGTATTGAGGTTATACAGCAGTTCCTATTCTGCTATTATATAGACTCTCATATTAGGTGGGTCACAAAAAAAAAAATTTACTTAAAAGTGGGTCGTATACCAATAAAGTTCGGGAACCGCTGCTATACAGTATACCTTATTATGTCAAAGCATTCTAAAAATAAAGACAGAACTGTGTCCCTATAGATTTGCAAAAGTTCAATAAAAGTCATCCAATTTCATGCGTATATTTGTTTTCATAATTGTTACTGTCCCTAAAAAAGAAACTTTGCCATTTGTTTTTACTCCTTGTAAACTTTTAGCTTTTACAGAGTCAGCACTTATTTTCATTGATATAGTCTTCTCGGGAGACTAGCCGAGTAATCAAGATGTTTGCACACGATATTTCGGTGATCTGAAACTCCATCGCCACCAGATGGTGGCCGAAATATCGTGTGAAAACATCTTTATTACTCGGCTAATCTCCCGAGAAGACTATATCAATTCTTAAGGCCGAGAAAAACTTCGTTCTTATCTACTTATTTTTATACCGGACCTTTTGATGGCAATTATCATTAGTTTGTAAGCATCTGGTAGAACGGAGAGAATCCGTCAAGCCACTTGTCATCTCCATTAAATCCAATATTTCGCACCTTGTGTTCTGTGGTCATTATTTTGCTAACATACTCTTCTACATTTTGTCATCCAACTAGAGTTGTGCACAGATCACGAAGTAAGCCCACTCGAAGTTTAATCGAGAATCACCGAAGGCATTTGCTAGGTTGTCCCAAAATCTTTCGCTGTCCTGGCTTCTTCAATGCAAACATAGTTGATGGAATGCAAAACAAAATAGTTTTTGATTGGCTTTTAAATCGCGTTTGGGATCGACGTGATCATCACTCGCATTTTCAATACAGTTCCATAATTCTTCGTGTTCCACATAGGTTTTTACAGCAAATCTAAATGTCGAGTAGTTTTCCTCAACCAGTGAGTTTATTAATCAAAGCCAACTGATTGCTTGAACACATATTTTCTGCACTTTGATAATTTTTCATTAAATTGCGATGGAGCGCACGCTCCGGTGCCAATTTCCCTAAACAACCATGTTTCTCCCTTTCCTGCACCCACCTACATTTGCCCTCTACAAATTTTAACTTTAAATTCTTTCAACGTTTTTGGTAAATTATTCATCATTTCCCTTGTAAAATTATTGCAGTCCCTGACACCCTAACCTAAAACACAGATTCTTCCCACACCCTTATCCCTGAAATCGAGTGCCAGCTTATGGCCATGGTCATCCTTTCCCTTCCATGCACTACTTTTCATACCTACACCAATATATTTCCATGCATCATCACCAACGTACGATTTGTATACTCCCATAAACCTCTTCACCCACCTCCTGTCTTCCAATGAATCCCATTCTAGCTCCTTTATCATATCTGTCACTGATTGCATTCTGAGATAATTTCCAGAAAGAAATCTAGCAGCCCAATTTTGTACCCTCTCCAACTCCTGTATTTGTGTGGGTCCCATACTACACTACCATATTCGAGCAATGGTCAGATCAAAGTTTTTTAACCCAATTCCTTTATTTCTCTCGTACATCCCCTCATCACTCTCTCCAACAAGGGCAGAATATTTACACTTTATCCTACTATCAGACCAAATGTCCCAATACGCAAATCTGCGGCACTCCTATCTTCACATCCACTTTTTTTGATACTGCATTTCGAACCCTAACTTTCTGTTTTCTACCTTTGAAAAATTCTTCTACCCAGCAAATCACTTTATCATCCACTCCAATAGTTTTTACGCTATTTACAACAATTTTATAGCTCACTCTGTCAAAAGCCTTTGACAGATCTAGTGCTACATTATCAGTTTTGCCTTCCTGGTCCATTTCATCTGAAATATCTTGCATATATACCACCAACTGAAATTCGCAAGAATATCCTTGTCTAAATCCATCTTGCCTACTTGAAAACAACTTACGCTCCTCACATATATTTTTGATGTGTTTGGCGTTTCAATCTCTCCATTAATTTAGCTACCACTGATGTCAAACTTATCGGCCTGTAATTTTCGACTCTATTTCTCACTCCTTCTTTATGTACCGGCACTGCTATCGAACTTTTCCAGTCCTGAAGTAAGCATCAAGTATCCAGACTCAATTTAAATAATATTTCAAGATTAGGTACAATGTCACATCCGGCTAGCTTTAAGATATCTGTAGTAATATTATCTACACCAGCCACTTTATATTTTTTCAGCTTTTTTATTTCCTCCATTATATCCTCAGGATGAATTTCAAATTTTTTGGTCTATTCATTTCTAATTGTGTTGTTAAGCTCGTTCTCCGATGTGTGAGTGGAGACTTTCCCGGGGTATCGATGAAACAAAATCCTCTCGCGTGTCCAGTCGAATGGTGTTGTAAAAACACGACGTTTCGACAGCTGGCTCTGTTGTCTTCGTCAGGTATCTGTTCATCTTGTTCTCCGAGTTAGACCCTTCCATAGTACCATTGTTCCGTTGAACCTAATGCTTTCACTAAACCAGTTACTTAAAATCTCTGCCTTTTTTTTAATCCTCAATAATATCTTCTCCATTCTTATCTATAAGCTTCTCAACATCCTGCCTTGCCATCAGTTTTCTAACATAGCCATAGAAATTTCTAGATACATCAGTCAATGGCTACGACAGGTCTGGCAAGCCGGTAGTGGATAGAGCCTGCTTACAAAACAAAAACAAACTTCACAAAAGAAGGAAAAATGGACAGAAGGCATGGCTACGGAAACGGTTTAAGATTTGGATCCTTAAATATACGGACATTAACTGGGAATTGGGAGGAAATAGTGGACATCATGGACAAAAGGAAGTTGAATATTTTGGGGTTGAGTGAGACAAAGTGGAAAGGAAAAGGTAGGAGAGAACTGAGAACTAAATTTGAATGGAAATGAGGAAGGGAGAAGGAATGGAGTAGGGGTAGTTTTGCGTGAGGGGCTGAAAGGGAAAATGGAACAGATTAGTGACAGAATTATGAAGGTTAAGATAGTCGTCAAAAGGAGAAGCCCAGATGTACTTCAAGCATACGCCCCACAAGTAGGCTGTCCAATTCAAGAGAATTCAGGAGTTGCACAGACAGTTAAATGGGCAAAATATTGTAATTATGGGAGACCTAAATGCCCATGCAGGCACAGAAAGGCAGCGGTATGAGGAAGTAATAGGGACAGAAGAATGGGGTGGCAGAAATAAAGAAGGGGAAAGGCTACTGGATCTCTGCAAAAGAAATGGATTGAAAATAGGAAATTCCTGGTACAAAAAGCAAGAGAATCAAAAGGTAAGCTGGTACAGTAGCGATTGGCAAAGGAAGTCAATTGTGGACTATTTTATATATAATTGTGAATTAAAGAAAAGTTTGGCAGACGTGAAGGTAATAACATCAGAGACATTGGATAGTGAACACCGGCTATTAGTTATGGAGCTAAGGATTGCGACAGAGAGGAGAATTTCAGAAAGACAGGATAGGAGATTAAAAGAATGGAAATTGAAAGAGAATAGAATAATAAGAGCCAATAGCGGAAATGGGGACAGTGGAAGAAGAGTGGGAATACACCCCTGGAAATTGAAATAAGAACTCATTGACGCCGGTGTGTAAGACCCACCATACTTGCTCCGGACACTACGAGTGGGCTGTACAAGCAATGATCAAACGCACGGCACAGCGGACACACCAGGAACAGCAGTGTTGGCCGTCGAAGGGCGCTAGCTGCGCAACGGTTGGACACCGTCGCAGTCAGTGTCAGCCAGTTTGCAGTGGCATACGGAGCTCCATCTCAGTCTTTAACACTGGTAGCATGGCCGCGACAGCGTGTACGTGAACCGTATGTGCAGTTGACGGACTTTGAGCGAGGGCGTATAGTGGGCATGCGGGAGGCCGGGTGGACGTACCGCCGAATTGCTCAACATGTGGGGCGCGAGGTCTCCACAGTACATCGATGTTGTCGCCAGTGGTCGGCGGAAGGTGCACGTGCCCGTCGACCTGGGTCAGGACAGCAGCGACGCAAGGACGCACGCCAAGACCGTCGCATCCTATGCAGTGCCGTAGTGGACCGCACCGCCACTTCCCTGCAAATTAGGGACACTTTTGCTCCTGGGGTATCAGAGAGGACCATTCGCAACCGTCTCCATGAAGCTGGGCTACGGTCCCGCGCACCGTTAGGTCGTCTTCCGCTCACGCCCCAACATCGTGCTGCCCGCCTCCAGTGGTGTCGCGACAGGCGTGTATGGAGGGACGAATGGAGACGTGTCGTCTTCAGTGATGAGAGTCGCTTCTGCCTTGGTGCCAATGATGGTCGTATGCGTGTTTGGCGCCGTGCAGGTGAGCGCAACAATCAGGACTGCATACGACCGAGGCACACAGGGCCAACACCCGGTATCATGGTGTGGGGAGCAATCTCCTACACTGGCCGTACACCTCTGGTGATCGTTGAGGGGACACTGAAAACAGTCATCGAACCCATCGTTCTACCATTCCTAGACCGGCAAGGGAACATGCTGTTCCAACAGGACAATGCACGTCCACATGTATCCCGTGCCACCCAACGTGCTCTAGAAGGTGTAAGTCAACTACCCTGGCCAGTGAGATCTCCAGATCTGTCCCCCATTGAGCATGTTTGGGACTGGATGAAACGTCGTCTCACGTGGTCTGCACGTCCAGCACGAACGCTGGTCCAGCTGAGGCGCCAGGTGGAAATGGCTTGGCATGCCGTTCCACAGGACTACATCCAGCACCTCTACGATCGTCTCCATGGGAGAATTTCAGCCTGCATTGCTGCGAAAGGAGGATATACACGGTACTAGTGCCGACATTGTGCATGCTCTGTTGCCTGTGTCTATGTGCCTATGTTTCTGTCTGTGTGATCATGTGTTGTATCTGACCCCAGGAATGTGTACATAAAGTTTCCCATTCCTGGGACAATGAATTCACGGTGTTATTATTTCAATTCCCAGGAGTGTATTTTAAAACAACATTAGTTCAAGAAGCAGAAACAGTTTGTGGAAGGATTGGTAACACCAAAAGGTGGAAAGAAACAGCATGGTGGAATGATAAAGTATAATAAGCAGTGTAAATCAAGAATAGGGCCTTTAGGGAATGGTTCAAGAAGAGGACACAGGAGACAAGGGATGACTATATGAAAACGCTCCTGTGGAAATTTCCCTACACATCCATCTTCCACCTATCATGCACTCACCTACATTTGCCCTCTACAAATTTTAACTTTAAATTTTTTTAACGTTTTCCGTAAGTTCTTCATCGTTTCCTTTGGTAACTCATTCCAATCCATGCCATCCTTATCTAAAAAAGAGAATCTTCTAACACCCATGTATCTGAAATCGAGTGCCAGCTTGAGGTCTTGGTCACCGTCTCCCTTCCATGCACTACTTTTCATACCTACTCCAATAACTTTCCATGCCTCATCACCATTATACGCCCTGTACACTCCCATGACCCTTCTGATCCTCCTCCTATCTTGCAATGAATCCCATTCTAGCTCATTTATCATATCTGTCGCTGATTGCATTCTGCGATAATTTCCAGAAACAAATCTAGCACCCTTTTTTATACCTCCAACTCCTGTATTTGATACTCAAAATGTGGGTCCCATACTACACTACCATATTCGAACAATGGTCTGACCAAAGTTTTGTAACCCAATTCTTTTACTTCTCTCGTACATCCCCCCATCATTCTCTCCAACAAGTGCATAATTTTGATACCTTTTCCTACCAACGGTCCATTGTGTACGACCCAGTTAAGCTTGTTATCAAATGTAATTCCAAGATATTTACATTTCAAGTCTTCAGCAAGCAATTCTTCCCTCAACTTATATTCATAATTAACCTTTTGTTTTTATTTGTGTATCTAATTAGCTGACTCTTCTTTGCATTTATCTTCATCCCATGTTTACCAACCCAACTAGATATCCTGTCCAGATCACCCTGCTACTGTTTACAGTCCTCAATCGTTTTGATCATTTTAAATAGCATTATGTCATCTGCAAACAATATAGTTTCAGATAGTATACAATCAACACAATTATTCATTAGAATAATGAATAGCAATGGCCCCAATACGCTACCCTGCGGCACTCCCATTTTTACTTCCACTACTTTTGATACTACATTTCCTACCCTAACTTTGTTTTCCACCTATTAAAAATTCTTCTACGCAGCAAATCACTTTCTCATCCACTCCATTAGTTTTTACCTGATCTACTAAGTTTTTATGGCTCACTCTGTTCTTCATTTGCTGAGCCATTCTCTGAGATATCACTTCAAATACGAAATTTGTGCCTTTTTATAACTGTACGTATTTCCCCCTTCAGTTTTGGCTGCTGGTTTACAGAATCCTCTCGTATCCATCAGAACTGCTTCAATATCACTTATTCCTTCGGTTACTTAACACCCCACAAGGTTACAATCGGGTTTTATTAACAATGTATCCAAAATATTCTGTTCCTTAGTGTTTTGCTCTACGACTTGTTTAAAGCCTTCTTCCCTTATTAGTTATTTTTTTTTTTTTAGTTTTCTTTGAAATGTCGTGAGTTGCCTATGTTGCAATTTTTACTTTCGTCAGATGTTTATGACTTTTAAGTACACCTATCTACTGGCCCCATTACCTGATGATTTTTTTAAAATATTCTATAAGCAATTATTTAACACGAAAATTATTAATTTGTATCAGAAACACATGTAACCAGATAACAGAAATGTAACTGAGAGCAGCTAACACGGACTAACAATTGGGTATTTGACTACTTCTTGAAAATGGTTTTAAATTGTTTATTGGTAAACGTTATTCATCGAGTGAAGAGATTTTAAGATTGCAGTGCATTATTTTGCGTAAAATTCAAAGTCAAAATTTAAAGAATTTGAAAGCCCGCCAAAACGCTTCTTCGCTGCCTGGCGCGTGCATTGGCAGTCGTGACGTCACACGTCTGTAAACGCTGCCGCTGCGAATAGAGCATTTCCTATTACCCAAGTTTTCAATTATTTTTATTGTTTGTTGCTGGTTACTTCTTGTTATTAATGAAAGTTCGTTTTGAATATAATATCGAAAACAATTTGTAAAAGCCTACAGCGAAAAAATATTGAAAGTAGACGCCTTATTTGTAAGGCTAGCTATAGAAACAACCACTGAGTTTTATTCTGTGGAGCTTAAAAATGTAACAACTTCAATTTGATATTACGACAAAGTCACTTACGATATTTCAACCGATGCCCCATACAGCTGATGCCTTTTCTAACGTCATGTTATTAAAACTAATTAATTTTAAATGTTAATTTAATTGCAATGGAGCACACGCTCCGGTGGAAATTTCCCTACACATCCAACTTCCCCCTATCCTGCACCCACCTACGGTTTCTGTGAAGCTCATTTACACCGCGATTTCGTAGAGTTAAATGTATACGTTGTTTAAGGCGAGAATTATTAGGGTTAGTGTCCTAAGGTTCGATCCTAGCTTCGGAATGTGTTCAATTTGTTTTCTTATGTAATTTTCTTGGGATACTAGTTGTTGTTGGTTGCATCGCATAATCATTTTTTCCCGAATCAATTTAAAATCAATTTAATTTTTCTTTTTTTCTGAAGGCTTCACAACTTCTTGGATAACAAGCGAATTACAACCGTTTGAAACAACCAAATATGATTTGAAAAAGGAGATTGGACACCATAAACAGGTTTATTTATATTTAAACAAATATATTACTTACATATTAAAATTAAATACCGTTTAATAGACGCAATTATGTCAGTAAGGTAACCTGCAGTTGTATCGTCAGGTAAAAATTCCAACGAAAAGGAAACAACGCGTTCCCGAACTGTTGCAAGATTTCTACAAGTGATGTCACTTCTAAAATAAATTCCATTATTCGCCGCCGTGCACCTATATTTTTTGCATGATATTCTCTCTCTGGTAAGTTTAAAAATTAAAAGTTTTCATGTATAGTAACAATTTGTTTCAAACGCTTGTATGACGCTTAGCAACTATTATGAATTCTTCGAATAAAAACAAAGTAGTGCAAAAAACAGAAAAACAAAACGGAAAAAATGCACGAATAAAATATTATCCCAACCAAGGTTCGAACGTAGGACGTTCTGAATTCGATTACCACTCTTCAATCACACAGCTATCAGGACACTACTTATTAATTGCTTCTCTTTATGTTAATAGCAAACACTTCACAGTTTCTTCGTATGAGATGAAGTGAAACGAGGTAGGTAAATGAAAAAACAAACAAATTCAGTTTTATTGACAAAAGAATATCATTTATCTATAATCTTTAATTTGCAATTAAGAAAAATGGCCCACTACATCTAATTGTTCCGAGCGTGGTGAGTGAGCGGTTAACGCTCACGCTTAGTATCCGGGAGGACGCCGCACAGTGTGATATTTTCTAAATCTTGAGGGACAAAAGTTAGTTTTGATAATAGTCTAAGCAAGCAAAATAGTTATTTATATTCAAAGTAGATAAACCATATTACTCGGGACAAAGGTTTATTTTCCAAGAATTCACTACTAACAATAGAAAAAATAGTTCGAACAATGGGCTTCATGTGATCCAAAGATCAAGCGCTCCAGTCAGCTGCGCCATTTGACTGAGCTTGGTCGATGATTACGCTCTGTTTCTGTGTGTTAGTAGTAACTTGTGTGTTTCTGTTGCTTTTGGCGATCCTCAAGGTAAGTTTACGGATGCTTTTTCCGTGATACATTAGCATCATTAAAACAGAGCGTGATTATTTTTAATTTTTAAAAAACTACTGAACCAATTTCATGTTGCATTTTAGTTCATTATACCACATTTTTATCGGTCTCTTGCTATATTTATTTGAAAGATCTGCTTATTAGCTACAAGAAATACCTTCAATTGTTTGCGCATATTTGCGACACCCATACAACTTTTATTTATTTTTCACTGCAAAAATTGGGTATTTGACTACTTCTTGAAAATCGTTTTAAATTGTTTATTGTTACACCTTATTACCCAAGTGAAGAGATTTTTTGACGAAAGTGCATTATTTTGCTTAAAATTCAAAGTTAAAATTTAAAGATTTTAAAAGCCCGCCAAAACGCTTCTTCGCTGCCAAACGTGTGCAACGACAGTCGTGACGTCACACATCTGTAAAACCTTTGGCTGCGAATGGAGTGTTTCCTATTGTCCAACTTTTCAACTATTTTTATTGTTTGCTGATGGTTATTTCTTGTTATTAATGAAAGTTCGTTTTGAATATAAAATCGAGAACAATTTGTAAAAGCTTGCAGCAGAAAAATATTGAAAGTAGACGCCTTATTTGTGGGGCTGGCTATAGAAACAACCACTGAGTTTTATTCTGTGGAGCTTAAAAATGGAACAACTTCAATCTGATATTGTGACAAAGTCACTAACGGTTTTTTGAAGCTCATTCACACCGCATTTTCGTAGAGTTAAATGTAATACGTTGTTTAAGATGAGAATTATTAGGGTTAGGGTCCTGAGGTTTGATCTTCGCTTCGGAATATGTTCAATTTGTTTTATTTTGTTATTTTCTTTGGATACTAGTAGCTGTTGATTGCATCGCATAATCATTTTTCCCCGAAAATCCACCAAAACATCAATTTAATTTTTCTAAAGGTTTCACAACTTTTTGGATAACAAGCGAATTACAACCATTTGAAACAACCAAATAAGATTTCAAAAAGGAAATTTGACATTACTTGCACACCAAAAAAAAAGTTTAAAAAAAATAAAATCATTGCACATTAAAAGTAAATACCGCCTAAAAGACGCAGTTATGTCAGGAAGGTAACCTACAGTTTTATCGTCACGTAAAAATTCCAATTAATAGGACACAGTTGCAAGATTAGCATGAAATTTCTACAAGTGATGTCAATTATAAAATAAAATCCATTATTTACCGCCGTGCACCTGTGTTTTTTGCATGATATTCTCTCTCTGGTAAGTTTAAACGTTAAAAGTTTTCATATATGGTAGCAATTTGTTTCAAACTCTTGCATGATGCTTAGCAACTATTATGTATTCTTCGAATAAAAACATGGTAGTGCAAAAAACAACAAACAAAAAAGGAAAATATGGACGCAAAAAAATATTATCCCATCCAAGGTTCGATCGTAGGACGTTCTGAATTCCATTACCACTCTTCAATCACGCAGCTATCCGGACACTACTTCTTAATTGCTTCTCTTTATGTTGATAGTACACACTTCACAGTTTCTTCGTGTGAAATGAAGTGAAACGAGGTAGGTAAATGAATAAACAAACAAATGCAGTTTTATTGACAAAAGAATATCATTTATCTATAATCTTTAATTTGCAATTAAGAAAAATGGCCCACTACATCTAATTGTTCCGAGCGTGGTGAGTGAGCGATTAACGCTCACGCTTAGTATCCGGGAGGACGCCGCACAGTGTGATATTTTCTAAATCTAGAGGGACAAAAGTTAGTTTTGATAATAGTCTAAGCAAGCAAAATGGTTATTTATATTCAGAGAAGACAAACCATATTACTCAGAACAAAGGTTTATTTTCCACGAATTCACGCCTAAGAATAGAAAAAATGGTTTGAAAAATGGGCTACCTGTGATCCACCGATCAAGCTCTCCAGTCGGCCGCACCGTTCCACTGAGCTTAGTCGATGATTATGCTGTGTTTCTGCGTGTTAGTAGTGATTTGTGTGTTGCTGTTGCTTTTGGCGAGCCTCAAGGGAAGTTTACGCATGATTTTTCCATGAGACAATAGCATCATTAAAACAGAGCTGCTTATTAGCTACAAGAAATACCCTCATTTGTTTGCGCATATTTGCTACACCGATACAACTTTTCTTTATTTTCAGCATGACTGCACAAATTTAGCGTACAGAATTTTTCATCGTATGGATTGCTAACGCAAAACTATCAATCTCTAACTTTCAATTTAAATATAAATGAGTCTCATATTGAAGCTGTTACATTTTTAAGCTCAGCAGAATAAAAGTATGGGTTTTTTTTCTATAGACAGCCCCGGAAATAAGGCGTCTATTTTTTTATATTTTTCCGCTGTAGGCTTTTAAAAATTGTTCTCGATTTTGTATTCAAAATGAAATTTCATTAATAACAAGAAATGACCAGCAACAAACAATAAAAATAGTTGAAAACTTGGATAATAAGATACGCTCCATTCCCAGCCGCAGCGTTTACAGACGTGTGGCGTCACTGAAGCGACCACCTATCCTAGAGCGTTTTCTGTGACCAGAGGTAGGAAAAACATAATTTTTATTAAAAATAATCCACTTTTCTTTTCAAAATTGCAAAAATTTGCTTCCTGAAGCATTAATCTACGGGAATGAGTTCAATTTATAATATTTTTTTAATACTGTCAAATAGCCTATTGAAGCAGTTATTGGTTGGTCAGAGCACAAAATACGCTAAACAGAGATATTACTATTTTATAGGAGGCAGTAATTCTAATTCTAATAAATGCATACAAACGATAGTTTAACACAATTATTAAGAGCAAAAAGAGAAGCAAAACATGGGTTTTTGAATAATATTATCGATGCAGGATGTTCACGGAACGATGCATCTAGAAATTTCTATGGTTATATTAGGAAACTGAGGGGAAGGGAAAGTGTTCAGGCAATCCTCTTGTAGAAAATGCTCATCTGGATTTTTTAAAACTGTTTAACGTCTCTTAACAGCGAGGTCTTTAGAGACGGGAAAGGATGGGGGGGGGGACAAGGAATGGGAAGGAATTCGGCCATTTGCGATTGAAGGAAGCATACCGGCATTTACCTGGATTGATTGGGGGAACCATGGAAAACCCAAATCTGGATGCCAGGACGGGGATTCGAACCGGGGTCACCCCGAATGCGAGGCGAGAATGCTTACCGTTCTACCACCATCCTCGGTGCTCGTCTGTCGTCTACAGCAATTGGCTGGAGAACGGTCTCGTGCCTTCCGTCACTCGCAAATCAACAGCCACCATATTACAATCTTTCCTTCATCTTGCCTTTTGTTTATTTACTACAACTCGATGCAGAAATTTACCCTATTTTATCTGTATCAGTTATAAGAACTAGGTTAGACTGACCTAATATTTTTTTGTGAGACGATAAGAAACAATGAAGTTTATTAAAATAACGAAAAGTATCAGTCAAATAAAAAGAAGATATCTATTTTCGAAATTACAATCTCCGTCATTTAAAGTAAAATGTATTTTTTTTTAAACAAAATCCTACCCATATACAATGATAATTGTACCAGCATAAGGTACTTATATCACGAAAAATATCATTAAAATAATTCAAATAATTTTTATTCGTTTTCCTTAGAAGCTTTTCCAGAGTAAATTCCAATTACAATCATATATGAAACCCTCAGTATTTGATAAACGTGTCAACTACTAAATGAGGTTTAAGTTTATCTTTTTTATGCAGATTTAAATCATCAATATGACTATGTATGAGCGATGTGAAACAACGATATTCTTGCAGAAAAATAGCGGTGAGCAGAGATATTAGAAGTTATTAACACACACGTTCGTTACTGCTATGAAATTAATTGCCATAAAACAGGTAGCATTTTATTCTTAAAAATGTGAAAAAAATATTTCGGCCGAAAAAACGTGGAAAGACTACCTTTCAGTAAGTAATCGTAGGCTTCCGCGGCCAGAGTCAACTGATTCTTGGCTATCCGGGTGGCGCCGCGTCATGTTTCTTAAAACCGACGTTTCGACCCTCATTCTGGGATCTTCTTCTGCCCTGGAAGAAGATCCCAGAATGAGGGTCGAAACGTCGGTTTTAAGAAACATGACGCGGCGCCACCCGTATAGCCAAGAATCAACTACCTTTCAGTAACATGTCGCTAATGAAAGTAACATTTAAATAGTTTCTCATAGCCTCTGCTATTGGTAGCACGAATTCTAAATCTCATTCCGGCCTATGCTAAATTTTAATTTAATCAAAACTTTCGCTAATTTTGCTGCTTGATCAAAATTTATTTATTACGCTTTATTTTGCTTTTTTACATATTTTACTAACCACTTTCGTTAATGGGCTTTGTTCACGTTCGCTGTACTTGAGTTATTAGGTTATTTAAGGTGAATATCAGGCCAAAAATGTTGCCGAATCGAGTATTCTGACAATTTATTTCTTCTAAATTTTTCAGCTAGTTAATAATCTGGAAACGATTTAATTTCTCCTGCTGTTACAGAAACTATGACTAAGATTATATTATGATTGTTTTCCAGAGTCAATAAAAAACAACGTGATCCCCTATGCCAATGAGAAAAAAAAAAGCGAGGAAGAGATGTGTTGCTCATTTCTTGCTGCGTATCTGTGTCAACGTGTATTTTGTTTACTTGCTATTACCTGCTGTGGAGAAAGTAGCTAAAAAGTGAGGGCTGAAGTGAGATTTTACTATGTAGAAAGCTACTTTTTCATCACAACTAATGACGTGGTTATCAGTGTGAATTTGTCACTACCCACGAACGCTGCCCGTGTATTGGGCTTTACTCTATACGCTACTGCTATGAAAGTAAATGCAATAACACAGTCATAAAGTTTGCTTTTTGTAGAATTTTATTCTTAAAAAAATGTTGAACCACGAGTACTTTTCAGTAATATTTCGCTAAAGAAAATAACAGTTCAGAAACATGTTCATGAAATTTCTGATGTTGTCTGCTGCAACCACGAAATGCAAATGTAATTCTGACCTATTCATAATTTGAAATTAATTAAAACTTTCACTAATGTTGCTACTTGATCAAAGTTTATTTATTACGGTTAATTTACTTTTTATATATTTAATTGTCCACTTTCGTTATTGGTCTCAGTTATAGAAAGTATGACCAAAGATTATATTATGAATGTTTTACCAGTCTCAATAATAATAATAAAACAAGGTGATGCTTTCGAAGCAAACAGGAATTTTTCAAATTTTGCCGAATGAAATTTTAGGGTCAAGTAAAAGTCAAGTTTGTCTGTTGTTAATACGTCTATTAATATTGCTGAGTTCTTCAAGCTCAGAGATTTAATTCACATCAAGAATTTTATTTTTTCTTTTGGCTGAAGATAAGAAACAATGAAGTTTATCAAAAACTCAGACAAAGTTGTCCTGAAACGTACATAATCGCAAAATGATTCAATCAAATAATTAACAGTTATCCAGTTTTGAAATTACATATTCATCATTTAAAGGAATATGCATTTATTTTTAAAAAGATATTAGTCAAAATTCCGATAATCTAACCAGATTAAGTTCTAATATCACGAATAATATCATAAAAACTAGGTTTGAGCCCGTCAAAAATGACGGTTTGAACGCAATATTTTGGCAGTTCATTTTTTTGCAATTGGTTAATTATACAGAATTGATATTACATAATGGTAATGGCCTTGATTATGCAACGTTCTACATATTTCATTTGCAGTTCACATAGCCATACAGTAGCAATTTATACTGAATTAATGACGCCGGAAGTAAAGAACCAATGAAATTAAATCAAATTAGGATTCTCAAAAACTTTTGCTATCCAAGTAATATCAGTTTTATTCCTGGTCCATTCACAATTCAGCAAGGTAAATATGGAACCACTTCCACCCGCATTAATTAATACCTGGCGCTTATGAAAGCAGTTTAATTGGTTTGTAAAACTCATTTCAGAGTGAATTATGATGTAATAAATTGTGTCAGTTGCGATTCTAGTCAACTTAACCACAACCTCCACTAATATTGCGTTCGAAAGTCATAGCTTCTATTACCCTCGTGTGAATAATGATGGGTATCACCTATGGTGGTAGTAGGATTTATCCAGGGAAAGTTTGTAAGGAAAAATGAATAACGATCGGGTCTACTGGAGATCGCTATTCTGCCAAAATGACATTCAGTAATGATGTCAATATACTGCTGTAGTCAATCGCAAGACATATTATTTTCAAGCAGTAATTCCATTGTTATACAGCCATTATTTTCAAGCAGGAATATGGTTGTATTATAGCCTGGACAGTTAAATGTATTTCGGAAAGTATTTCTGGAGGAGTCTTGTGTTTTACCACGGCAATTCCTGGCGGAATCACGATCTCCAGTAATCAGGATTTATTTACTTTACTTTTTTTTACTTTAAATGACGGAAAGTATAATATCAAAAACGGATAAACGTGAACAAATACCACTAACGAAAATGTTCAGTAAAATATGCTAAAAGGAAATGAACCGTAATAAATAAACTTTAATCAAGCAGCAATATTAGCTAAAGTTTTAATTAAATTAAAATTGATCATAGGCCAGAATGTGATTTGAAATTTACCAAAGCAGTGACCTTGGGGTTGTGTATTTATTAAACTGTTAAATAATCTCTAATATCTCTGATCGCCACTATTTGGCTGCAAGAATATCGTTGCAGAATTGCCATTTATGAATTGAGCCTATAAAAAGGTTATCTTAAATCTCATTTAGTAGCTAACACGTTTATCAATACTAAGGGTATCATCAATGATGGTAGTAGGAATTTATTCTGGAAATGCTTGTAAGGAAAAGAATCATTTTTAACTATACCCATCGTTATATGAATACGTTTCTCTGGTTAGATTATGGCAGTACTTGGTTAGGATTTGACATAAATAAATGCATTTTAGGTTAGATGACGGAGACTATAATTTCGCAAACGAATAACTGTTATTTATTTGACTGATGCATTTCGCGATTATGTATGTACGGTTCTCTGAGATTTTAATAAACTTGATTGTTTCTTATCATGTGCCAAAAAAATTCTTAGGTTACGGTTTAACCTAGTGCTAACAACTAATGCAGATAAAATAGCGTAAACATTGAAAACCCTTCTCCTTACATTAATTTTGGTATTCTGATTGCTGTAGATAAATAAAAAGCAATATGTAAATTTAAACGAACGTACTAATTGTAACTTTGGGCCATTTAATTGCCTTGCATTAATTTCTTTCCTTGCTCTCAGTATTTCTAATATCACTGCTCACTGCTATTTTGCGGTAAAAATATCGTTGTTGAATTTCGAGTGTCACATTGCTTATACAGTAAATAGTCAAATCCTTGATGATTTAAATCTGATAAAAACGTGGGGTGCTAGATCAGTTGTCTTATATTTTTTGTCTCTGGCTGTTTGCAAAGATAGAGTCATTGTCAAAAGTTATGTAGAGAATACACCACGCTTTTTTTTACATTAAAGTTAATTTTGCAATCAGTGATTTTATTATTTAAGCTTATTCAAAAAATTAATTTATCCTGAATTGTGGGACGTTCTATCGCTGTCAAACAAAATCTTAATATTTAAAGATTATTTTTAACCTTTTAATTCACATTACTATGAAAGCGTGTTTTTTAGTCTTTTAAACTACAATTTTATTTTTAACTTCTTAGTTCAGAGTGTTTCAAAAGTATGTTTCTTACTGTTGGCTTTTCTTTGTGTTGTAGTTTCATTATTAATTATTATTTCCGCGAGTAGCGTATGATTATATGGTCAACCCCACCAAAGGTCCAATAGCACGGTAAATGTGGAAGACTACTCTTCTATAATAGTACGAAGTAATTGAAAACGATGTCTTGGATACTCGCTATTTAACATCACATTAAGCGACTGAAGACACTATTTTAGCAGCTTGTATCAAAGTATTATCAATTGTTCATGTGCAAAAGGTTGCGAAACAAAACAATTTTTCTGTTGTTACTGTCAACGTAATGAGAATACCAGGTTACAGCTGTGAAATTATTGTGTTGTTAAACGTTCTTAATACGTGTACAAAATCTTGAAAAATTAAGACGCCTGGAAGTTGTTAATTAGATGCATGTGGCGATATTGGCCGGGAAATCTCCGAAGGGTCCGGCAGCCAAATGAGGAAGGTCTCTCGAATTGCCGCGCTTGTGCAAAATGTCGTGGCTTTATTTAATTTTTATCGGTTCTTAATAAGCACGAAAAATTTAAAACGATTCGAACGTCAGGAAGTGGGTGAACACTGAAATGAAAGATTTCATTATATGCATCCATATTTCTATTGTTACCGTCAAAGTAACGAGAATAGCAGGACGTTGCCAAGAGACTACTGTATTGTCAATGGTTCTTAAAACTTGTGCAAAATTTTTCTATTGTTACTGTCAATGTAACGAGAATATCAAGACATAGCAATGAAATTATTGGATTGTAATCAGTTATCAATACATGAGAAAAATTTCAATTAATTCGGACATCTAGAATTGGGCTATAATTAAATTGCAAAATTCCACGACATTCAACCATTTTTCTGTTGTTATTATCAAAGTATTGAGAATAGTTGGAGCATGCTATGAAATTATTGTATTGTCACCATTTATTAATCTGTGTGCAAAAATTTCATACAGCTCGGATATCCGGAAGTGGGTCAAAATGGAGTTGTAAAATTCCGTTTCTTTCATACATACATACATACAGGTCAAACTAATATAAAGCGTGTCAAAAGAATCTTCCCACACCCTTGTGCCTGAAACCGATTGCCAGCTTGTCTCCATGGTCATCTTTTCATTTCCAATCACTACTTTTCATACCTACACCAATATATTTCCATGCCTCTTCGTCAAACTACGCCATGACCCTCTTCACCCTCCTCCTGTCTTGCAATGATTCCCATTCAAGCTCTTTTATCATATCAGTTACTGATTGCATTCTGCAATAATTTCCAGAAACAAGGTGAATAGTTAACGTTCTGGCCTCGCATTTGGGAGGACGCGGGTTCGAATCCCAATGCGGGCATTCAGATTTGGATTTTCCATGGTTTCTCTGTAAACAGTTGTAGGGTGATCTGGACAGGATATCTAGTTGGGTTGGTAAACATGGGATGAAGATAAATGCAAAGAAGAGTCAGCTAATTAGATACACGAATAAAAAACAAAAGGTTAATTATGAATATAAGGTGAGGGAAGAATTGCTTGCTGAAGACTTGAAATGTAAATATCTTGGCATAACAAGCTTAACTGGGCAGGACACATTGGACAGGTGGTAGAAAAAGGTTTCAAATTCCTGCACTTGTTGGAGAGAGTGATGAGGGGATGTACGAGACAAGTAAAGGAATTGGGTTACAAAACTTTGGTCAGACCATTGCTTGAATATGGTAGTGTAGTATGGGACCCACATTTTGAGTATGAAATACAGGAGTCGGAGAAGGTGCAAAGAAGGGCTGCTAGGTTTGTTTCTGGAAATTATCTCAGAATGCAATCAGTTACAGATATGATAAAGGTGCTGGAATGGGATTCATTGCAAGACAGGAGGAGGATGAGGAGGGTAATGGGAGTGTACAGGGCGTATACTGGTGATGAGGCATGGAAAGGTATTGCAGTAGGTATGAAAAGTAGTTCATGGAAGGGAAAAGATGACCATGACCACAAGCTGGCACTCGATTTCTGGCACAAGGGTGTGGGAAGTTTTTCTTTTTTCTGTAAGGGTGTCAGGGATTGGAATGAGTTCAAGGGGAATGATGGATAACCTACAGAAAACTTTAAAAGAATTTAAAGTTAAAATCTGTTGGTGAGTGAAGGATAGCGGGAAGTTGGGTGTGTAGGGAAATTGCCACCGGAGAGTGTGTTCCATTGCAATTAATTAAATTAAATTAAATCACGCCAGGCGAATACCAGGATAATTCCTTCAAAAAGGCCATGGCCGAGTTCCTTCCCATTTCTTGTACCCAGCCCCATCCCTTAGCCGTCGACGAGGCGTCAAGCAATAAGTAAAAAAAAAAAAAGTCCAGAAACAAATCTAGCAGCCCTTTTTTGCACCCTCTCCGACATCAACAAATATTTGTCTTTTTGTTTCATTTGATGAAGACTGAAATAATTAAAATGTAAGATTACTTTTCTGATAAATTACAAAATCTTTTCATGACATTCAATAATTGTTTTCAAGTGAAAATTGTTTAAGTTTTTGATTAATAAATACTATTTGAAAGATAATTTCGCAGAAATTATAAATTAATCTATTTAAAAGTAATTGATTAAAAATAATTGATTTTTTTAAAGCATTAGCAGTTTTTTAAGTAAGATGATTTTAATCCACACTCAGTGCATGGAACTCCTAAAGTGTGGGCTTGTCATTGATAGGTTGGTATAATAACGATAACACGATCTTAGCATCAATATAGATTTGCATAGTTTACAAACTTGTAAGAAAATGTCATCCTAATTTCTGTTTACTATGGTAGTGGAAAGTGAAACTGTTGTTGTCATGTATTGTTAATCTTCCTATGTTATATCAAAGAAAACCACAGATGAGAATGTGTTCTGTTGTTTATACTATGGAGGAAGGATGGTTTATACAGAGATGTATACAAAATGTTTGTTTGAAATCTTTGGATTGGAGGGAAAGTGTTGGAAGTTGGATAAATGACGAAGTAAGTAAAACGAATGAAATCTTGTGTGTGTTAAATGCATTGGGATTTAAAAGTAAATGGGAATCATGTTGAATTGAGAAACAATTTAAAGGAAAGGTTCTGGCCGTTGGCATATTAGTTATGTGTCGCTGCGTGTGAAATATTTACATCGAGTGTGAATCTGTCGATTGCTTAAACTTGTAGATCTTTTGTAACTAGCAAATTAATTTTATTTTGGCTGCTACTCGGGTATGTTGTTGAATGTTCGATAACACTCATACCTAGTTTGGGATATTTATTCTATTCTCAGCAAGAAATAACTGTCAGTACCATACGACTTTTATAGTCTATAGAGAAAAATCCTTAAACATGCAGTATTATTGTTCGTCCACAGTGCAGTGCTGAAGGTTTTAAGTTATAAGATAAAATGGTTTAATTCTAGATAACTTTACCGTCATGCTGCAAGTACTACATAATTAATACAACATCTTAATTAAATCCCCCACCCCCCCCACCCCCCAACCGATCCACGCTACATTTCAAATTAACCACTTCCGCTAGGAAGAAAACAAAAATGTTGGGTGATTGATCCTAGTACTGCCATTGGTATTGGTGGAAAGTGTTTACTGCTTCATATTGTTATTGTGATCTAGAATTAAACTCTTAGCAGAAGCCGAATTGATTTCTTTTATTTCAATATTCAGCATTAAATGGCAATACAATGAATTTATTAACGTAAAATCAAGCCACAGACATCATCGGTATTAAGGAGGTGTTGGAATATGAACAGATGGGGATTACTGGAGATCGCGATTCCGCCAAGAGTTGTCATCATAATACTGCAGTGGTCAAACGCAAGACTCCTCTATAAATTCTTCCCTAAGTACATTTAACGGTTTCATACTGGTCCAGGCTGTATTACAACCTAATTTGTGCTTGAAAATAATGGTCCAGGCTGTATTACAACGGAATTACTGCTTGAAAATAATACGTCTTGCGACTGACTACAGCAGTATTCCAACGATATTACTATATGTTGTTGTAGCGGAATCGCGATCTCCAGTAGACCCAACAGATGAAAATATAGCAAGCAGGCAGTTTGCACTGTAAGCTGGAATATTGGCTGTAAAATAATTTTTTGAACAAGTTGGTTTAGGAGGGTGCTATACATGTGACACTATGTGTGATGAGTGTTAATGCTCTGGCTGTGCTTGAATGACACAGGTTCGAATTCCCGTCCATCTATCTCGATTTCATTTTTCTGCAGTTTACCAAAAGCACACCAGTTGAATGGATGGTTGCTTTAAAAGGCCATGGCCAAATTCCTACTCATTCCTTCCCCCATCCATTTACTGCCTCAAATGACTCTTGGCATTGAATTAATGTATGTCAATGTTTATCCGCATAACCATTATCTAGATAAGTGTTGGTTCATTATCCTATCCCAATTTGCAATTTCTTTTCATTATCCTATTACATATTAGGATGGGGTATTTGTAGATGATGGTAGAGGGGCGTGAATACATAAAAAAGACAAAAACACAAGTTATATAGTAATTTTGTGGAGTCTCCTATTGATTAAGTACTAGACTCGAAAATTCCTATATTATGCGTTTTTTCCGCCATGTTTTTACACCCCACATTCATCATCTAAAGAAATGGGAATTTGATTAATTTAATTGCAATGGAGCACACGCTCTGGTGGCAATTTCCCTACACACCCAACTTCCCCCTATCCTACACTCACCTACACTTGCCCTCTACAAGTTTTAACTTTAAATTCTTTTAACATTTTCGGTAGGTTATTCATCATTCCCCTTGGTAACTCATTCCAATCCCTGACACCCTTACCTAAAAAAGAAAATCTTCCCACACCCTTGTGCATGAAATCGAGTGCCAGCTTGTGGTCATGGTCATCTTTTCCCTTCCATGAACTACTTTTCATACCTACTACAATATCTTTCCATTCCTCATCACCAGTAAATGCTCTGTACACTCCCATTGCCCTCCTCATCCTCCTCCTGTCTTGCAATGAATCCCATTCCAGCTCCTTTATCATATCTGTCACTGATTGCATTCTGCGATAATTTTCAGAAACAAATCTAGCAGCCCTTCTTTGCACCTTCTCCAACTCCTGTATTTGATACTCAAAATGTGGGTTTCCCTATTCTAATCAGTTTCCTTTTTTGCTACTTAGTGCCTTTTATTTCATTGTTTACTGTGTGTATGTGTGTGGAGTCCATATATAGTATTTAAGTTGCTTTGATGAGCTGTCATTTTAATCCAATTTTATAAAAAATTAAGTACATAGTATAAATGTTATTAAACTATTTTATCAAATGAATTTAAGGTGTGTTTAGGACAAGGCTGTCCAGCCAATTTTGGAGATGGGCTACAATTTTGATTCTAGCCCGCAGACAACCTAATACTCACCTATAGTTAGCAGCTAACACGGACTAACAATTGGGTATTTGACTACTTCTTGAAAATGGTTTTAAATTGTTTATTGGTACACCTTATTCACCGAGTGAAGAGATTTTTTGACAAAAGTGCATTATTTTGCGTAAGATTCAAAGTTAAAATTTAAAGAATTTAAAAGCCCGCCAAAACGCTCGTTCGCTGCCTCGAGTGTACAACGATAATCGTGACGTCACACGTCTGTAAACGCTGCCGCTGTAAATGGAGTGTTTCCTATTACCCAAGTTTTCAACTATTTCTAAGATATTAATGAAAGTCCGTTTTGAATATAAAATCAAAAACAATTTGTAAAAGCCTACAACGGAAAAATGTTGAATGTAGACGCCTTATTTGTGGGGCTAGCCATAAAATCAACCACTGAGTTTTATTCTGTGGAGCTTAAAAATGTAACAACTTCAATTTGATATTGCGACAAAGTCACTTACGATTTTCTGTGAAGCTCGTTTACACCGCAATTTCGTAGAGTTAAATGTAATACGTTGTTTAAGGCGAGAATTATTAGGGTTAGAGTCCTAAGGTTCGATCCTCGCTTCTGAATATGTTCAATTTGTTTTCTTTTTGTCATTTTCTTTGGATAATAGTTACTGTTGGTTGCATAGCATAATCATTTTTTCCCGAAAATCCACCAATTTAATTTTTCATTTCTTTTTTCTGAAGGCTTTACAACTTTTTGGATAACAAGCGAATTACAACCATTTGAAACAACCAAAGAAGATTTCAAAAAGGAAATTGGACGTTACTTGCACACCAAAAAACAGGTTAAAAAATGAAAATTACTTGCACATTAAAAGTAAATACCGCCTAATAGACGCAGTTATGTCAGGAAGATAACCTGCAGTTGTATCGTCACGTAAAAATTCCAATGAAAAGGACACAAAGCATTCTGGAACTGTTGCAAGATTATCATGGAATTTCTACAAGTGATGTCACCTCTAAAATAAATTCATTTATTCACCGCCGTGCACCTGTATTTTTTGCGTGATATTCTCTCTCTCGTAAGTTTAAAAATTAAAAGTTTTCATGTATGGTAGCAATTTCTTTCAAACGCTTGCATGACGCTTAGCAACTATTATGAATTCTTCGAATAAAAACATGATAGTGCAAAAAACAGCAAACAAAAACGGAAAATATGCACGCAAAAAATATTATTCCAACCAAGGTTCGAACGTAGGACGTTCTGAATTCCATTACCACTCTTCAATCACACAGCTATCCGGGAACTACTTCTTAATTGCTTCTCTTTACGTTACGGTAATAGTAAACAATTCACACTTTATGCGTGTGAGATGAAGTGAAACGAAGTAGGTAAATGAATGAACAAAAAAAAATCAGTTTCATTGACAAAAAAATATCATTTATCTATAATCTTTAATCTGCAATTAAGAAAAATGGCCCACAACATCCAATTGTTCCGAGCGTGGTGAGCGAGCGGTTAACGCTCTGGACTCGCATCCGAGAGGACGCCGCACAGTGTGATATTTTCTGAATCTAGAGGGACAAAAGTCAGTTTTGATAATGGTCTACGCAGGCAAAAATAGATATTTATATCCAAAGTAGATAAACCATATTACTCGGAACAACGGTTTATTTTACACGAAGTCACACCTAACAATAGAAATAAATAGTTTGAACAATGGGATTCCTGTGATCACCGATCAAGTGCTCCAGTCGGCTGCGCCATTCCGAGCTTGGTTGATGATTACGCTGTGTTTCTGCGTGTTGGTAGTGATTTGTGTTTTGCTATTGCTTTTGGCGAATCTCGAGGTAAGTTTACGCATGATTTTTCCGTGATACAATAGCATCATTGAAACAGAACGAGATTATTTTTAATTAAAAAAAATACTACTGAGTCAATTTCATGTTGAGTTTTAGTTCATTATACCACATTATACCGATCTCTTACTATATTTATTTGAAAGAGCTAATTATTAGCTACAAGAAATACCTTCATTTGCTTGCGCATATTTGTGATACCCATACAACTTTTCTTTATTTTCAACATTTTCACAAATTTCGTGTACAGAATTTTTCGACGTAAGGTTTGCTAATGCAAAACAATCAATATCTAACTTTCAATTTAAATATAAATGAGTCTCAAATTGAAGCTGTTACATTTTTAAGCTCCGCAGAATAAAAGTCAGGGGTGTCTTCTATAGCCAGCCCCACAAATAAAGCGTCTATTTTCGGTATTTTTCCGCTGTAGGCTTTTACAAATTGTTTTCAATTTTGTATTCAAAATGAAATTTCAATAATAACAAGAAATGACCAGCAACAAATAATCAAAATAGTTGGAAACTTGGATAATAGGAAACACTCCATTCCTAGCCGCAGCGTTTACAGACGAGTGACGACACTTAAGCGACCACCAATCCTAAAGCGTTTTCTTTCACGTGACCAGAGGTAAGAAAACTATAATTTTTATTTCGCTTTTTTATTAAAAATAATCCACTTTCTGAAAAAATTAGCTTTCTGAAGCATTTATCTACGGGAATGAGTTCAATTTATAATGTTTTTTTAATACTGTCAAATAGCCTATTCTAATCCAAAAGTAACATACAAAAAAAGAGACCTTTCCAGAAGTTTTTGAGCTAGCATATTCTTGACCAGTGGTGTTGGTGGGGTGGCCTGGAGGCCTAGGGTTTGGTTTAAAAGATACTCAAAGTATTTGAGAAAATCATGGCTGGAGGGTGAGGCACCTGTCGCTGCTACATGGTGAAGGGTATGGGATGTAGTTGGTGTAGGAAGTAGTTTTTTTGGGCATTGAGGGAAGATTGAACACAGAAAATAAATGAGGGGCTCCCATAGTTTTGTCCACTTTGTCTTTGGGGTGAAAGATGAGGAAGATGGGCAAAATGATCAGGGAGTTGTGTGAAGAGTCTGGGCTCTGGAGACGCTGCCTGTGGCAGCTCAGCCTTTAGATGCGGCAAGTAGAGACAATGGGTTGGACGAGGTTGAGAAGGATGCTTAGGGGCTGATAATATATCGTAAATACGGTTAGTAGGATGAAGAAGCCTGACATTTCAGATATCTTGGGGAAAAATAGAATTGATATGTTGTAATAGTCAGGAGGTAAACAGCCTCATTTAGACGTAGGAGTAGGTAGGGTACATCAGGACTTTAGGAAGACGTGGCATGTAAGGAAAGAATAGGCAGGAAAGGGCTCTGCTGCTAGGTAGTAGCAATGGCCCTCTTGTGCAGGAACAGTTAGGCACAGGTTACCAAGTCAATAAGTTTTTTGAAACCTATTGCAATTTTAGGCCAGGTTCACTTTATAGGAATTTCACTAAGGGTGATAGGGTAGTGATGGTGGGAGATAGTATTGATAGTTATAGTATTGAAAGTGACCTGAGGAAGTTGGTGAAAGAGGTGCAGCATATCAGAGTTGAATTGGTGCAGGTCCTAAGTCACCACGGCAGACCTCAGTAGAACCACGCCGTGAGGCGGGTAAATATGGAAACAGAGGTGCTACGTGGGGCAGGCATTTGTTCCGTCTTGGAGGTACACTATCCATGGCCTACACCTTAATAGAAGAGTCAAGGAAGGTACTTTCTGGGTTGTTAGCTAAAGTTTTAACCGAGCCCATTTGCAGTTTGATTGTGTCAGGGCTGTGCTTTTTTAGGTTAGGAACTACTGGTGAGGGAATGGAAATTGATGACCAAAGTGATACTGAATGTCGATTTATGATGGGAAAAATCACAAACGCTAAAGAAATAGATGTAGCTGCTGAAACAATAACTGACTGGGGCAGAACTGGGAAGGAAGAAGTTAATGCTGAAAATATCACAAAGCCAATAATAAGGGTGTCACCGGTGAACTGTAGAAGTACAATAAACAAAATAACGGAATTTACGAAGTTGATAGAGGTACACTAACTACAAGTAATTATGGGGAAAGAGTCTTAATTAAAAGAAGAAGCACTAGACAATGAGGTTTTTCCTAATGGCTACAGAGCATACTGCAGAGATAGAAGAGCATTTGGGAAAGGGGATTTTATACTGGTTAGCAAAAGCTACTTCAGTTCACTGGTGTTTATAGATCATGACCATGAGTTACTTGGGGTAGATTTCTGGGGTAATCAAAAACAAAAAATCTCGGTGTTGGCTGCTTACCATAGTGGAAGAATGACTGATGAAGTAGGGCTTTTGGGGAGAAATTAAATTCATACATAGAGTGAGATTAGAATGGTCATTATTGGCGGGGATTTAAATTTACTAGGTGTAAATTGGCAAGAAATAAGATTATTAACACAAGGGAACAGAGATTTTCAAATACCTTAACAAGTGGAGGAGGGTTTACACAAGTAGAACACTAAGTGAAAAAAATATGTTGGATACGTTCCTAATAAAGCTTGTTGATGAACTAGTGGGTTGTCAAGTAACTGAATGAATAAGTGATCATGAAGCTGTTCTAATGGTCAATAGAGGATTCAATAACCAGAAACCAAGCGTGGTGGTGTAATGGTTAGCATTCTGGCCTCGCATTTGGGAGGACGGCAGTTCGAATACCTGCCTGAGCATCCAGATTTGGGTTTTCCATGGTTTCCAAAATCACTCATCTACATCTACATTTATACTCTGCAATTCACAAAATTGTGGGTGGCAGAGGGTGCTCAGCACCAAAGCTAATCTCTTTGCTGTGCATTCCAATCCCTAATGGTACGAGGGAAAAAAGAATTCATATAAAAATCAGTCCGGCACCTTATTTCTCTAATTTTATCTTTCCTATCCTTCCGACTCAAATAGGTTGGTGGAATGAGTATTTCACTACACTCGAAAGTGGGAGTACGCATGTTTACCAATAAGTTTAAATGAAACGTGTGTCGTCTATCTACCAGACTCCCAACCTAGTCTACTAATCAGTTCTGTGACGCTTTCATAAGGACTGTAGCAAGCGGTCATGAATCGAGCGGCTCTTCTCTGTACTTTCTCTATACTTTCGATCAACCCCTTATGAAACGGGTCCCAAATGGCACAACAATAATCCAAATGTGGACGCACAAGAGATTTGTACGCTATCTCCTTTGTTTGTTCATTATAATTTTTCAAGATTCGACCTATGAATCGCAACCTAGAATTTGCTCTACCTACTAACGAATTAATGTGTATGTCCCATTTCATGTTCCTTTGTACTTACTCCCAATTATTTCATAGAATCGACCATATCAATAACTGTATTGTTTAACTCGTATTTCTGAACAATTGGATTCTTTTTGTTAGTTATGCTCATTGTCTTGCACTTTTTACAATTTAGAGTAAGTTGCCACTCAGCGCACCAAGCCAAAATAACATCCAGATCGCGCTGAAATTCTAAGCAATCGGCCAAATTTCTTACTTCCCTATAAATAACCGCATCATCAGCAAACAATCTAAAAAGGCTTTTCACTTTGTCTTCGAGATCGTTTATAAAAATTCAGAAAACGAGTGGTCCTATTACACTTCCTTGAGGTACACCCGATGTAACATCTAGATTAGAAGAACTTTCTCCTTCAACAACATACTGCGACCGACCAGTTAGAAAATCCTTTATCCATTCACAAAGCTGATCCGATATACCGTACGCTCGAAGCTTCACTAAAAGGCGGTTGTGTGGCAGAGAGTCAAAGAGTTTCTGGAAATCTAAAAAAATTGCATCTACTTGTGAACCTGCATCGATAACTTTCATTACGTCGTGTGTAAATAGGGCCAGCTGTGTTTCACATGATCTTTTCTTCAGAAATCCGTGTTGATTTGTTGTAAGCAAATTATTATCAGAAAATTCATAATGTTTGAGCATATAATATGCTCCATAACTCTACTACAAACAGATGTTATAGATATGGGACGATAGTTTCCAGGATCACTTCGATCACCTTTTTTGAAAATCGGAGTTACTTGCGCAATTTTCCAGTCTGAATGTACTTTTCGCTCTTCTAATGATTTACTGAATATATCAGACAGAAATGGCCCGATTTCCGCCGCATACTCTGAAAATGATCTTACTGGAATTCCATCCGGGCCCGGTGCTTTCCCCCACTTCAGGGGCTCTAATTGCTTAATGATACCTGCAGTATCTATTCGTAATGATTCCATCACCGACTCGCCACGGCGTGGGAAAACGGGAATACTATCCTTATGTTCATTTGTAAATGAATTTTTGAATTCAGTATTTAGTACCTTAGCTTTATCGCGGCTTTCATTAACCTTGGAACCTTCACGAATTAGTGCTGGAATATTGCTGTTGGTACAATTAACTTTTCGTACATACGACCAAAATTTCTTTGGGTTTTCTGAGAGACTCTTGGAGAGAGAGTTGGAGTGAAAATCGTTAAAGGCCTCGTGCATTACATTCTTAATACATCCTCTTAAATCAGCTAAGGTTTCTAAATCGTTGTGACATCCTTCCTTCTTGAGCGTGCGTGTATTTTCCTTTGTTTTTTGAGTAATCTTTTGACTTCGCATGTGTACCACGGTGGATCATTCTCCCCCTTTAATGTCCGCTTTGGTATATGTATTTCCATTCCTTCCGTGTATAAAACGATGCCACATCTCTTCAGCGGTGTCCTTTGTTGACTTGAAGTTATGGTAATTATTCCTCAAGTATGTTCTAAAACACTCCTTTGAGGCCTTACTGAATCTGTATACAATCCGCCCTGTTTTCCTTTTTTGCTTGGTCATTAATTTGATAGTCGCTATTACCGCTTTGTGATCGCTTATTCCTGTGGTCGTTGAAATGTCGGTGAATAATTCTGGCCTGTTGGTAACCAGCAAGTCTAAAATGTTTTCGCTACCGTTATGACACCGCATAGGTTCATTAACTAGCTGCTCGAGATGATTATCTGACAACAACCTGAGAATTACTTCAGAAGCTGCCTTATCCCTGCTACCTGTGATGTGAATGTAATTACGCCAGTCAATTTAAGGCAGATTGAAGTCACCTCCTAGTATCATAGCATGATCCTTAAAACGGCTAGCTATACTATTTACATTATTTCTTAACTCCTCGACAATAGCTATGTCGGAATCGGGTGGACGGTAGAAGGCGCCTATGATGAGTTTTGACCCAGCAACGTTGAGTTTAATCCATATGATTTCACAGATCGTATTGACGTCTATTTCATTACATGGGAGAAATTTACTCACAGCTATAAATACCCCACCTCCATGAGAATGTAATCTGTCTTTACGAAAAACGTTCATGCTATCTTTAAAAGTTTCGGCGGAACTTATTTCCGGTTTCAACCAACTTTCTGTACCGATAACAATATCCGCTTCTGTACTACAAATAACGCTTTCAAGTTCTGGTTGTTTGTTACAAACGCTTCTACAGTTAATTAAGAGAACTTTTAACTGACGAGATTCTTTTATGTTGCTGCTACATTCCGGTGTTGTATATGATTGGGTTGCCCTTAACTGAATTTCGTGTTTCGGGTCTTCCTCCCTCAGCCTAAAAAAACAACCCAGTGAAATCCACACGGCCCCTGCCACCCGTGTAGCCGATTCACGTGTGTAGTGCATACCTGACCTATTAAGGGGAACCCTACAAGACTCGACCCTATGGCGAAGATCGAGAAATCTGCAGCCAATGTCATCACAGAAACGTCGTAGTCTCTGGTTCAGCCCCTCAATACGGCTCTGAACCAGAGGTCCACAATCAACTCTGTCTACGATGCTACAGATGGTTAGCTATGGCGATATCTTGCGGTCACTGGCCACAGAGTTCACCCTTTCAGCCAGCTGCCGGAAGGAAGAGAGGATAACCTCCGACCCAAGGCGAAAAGCATCATTGGTGCTGACATGAGCCACAATCTGTAGTTGGCTACACCCTGTCCCTTCTATGGCATCCGGGATGGCCTGTTCCACATCTCGGATCTGGCCACCTGGAATACACACTGAATGGATGTTGGATTTCTTCCCCGAGGAATCCGCTATTTCCCTAAGGGGCTCTAATAACCGCCTAACATTAGAGCTCCCAACTACCAGAATGCCCTTCTGCGTTTGCTCAGACCTGGCGGGCTGGGGGGCCATCAACTCACAGGATGACAATTGTGGGACTGAGTCAGCCTCCGATAATACATCAAACCGGTTGGACAGACGAACAAGTTCAGCGTCTTGGCCTTTAAGCCTGTTCGACTGCCCCCGTGTGCGGCTTCGAAGTCTAGAAGCCATACGCCAGTCACCGACAGGCGACCGCAGCACAGCATCCAACACTTCAGCCTGGGTTGCAGGTACGACGGTCGATATGGGAGAATCTGTGATAGGCATGGCTACATCAGTTTCCCCAACATCACATCTGCTGCAGCCTTTTACGGCAGCTTCCAGCTGTCTAACATTCGCTAACACAGCTGCAAGCTGTGCGCGCAGATCAGCCACCTCAGTTCGTGTCTGCACACAGCAATCAGAATCCCTAGACATTCTGCTTTTGAAAAACGCAAAAAAGAAAGGAAAAAAAATGTACAGAAACTTGAAATAACCTGTACTTCCTACAAAATATATACACTCGGAGATTGCACCAGCCTAATCTACACCCACTACAGATAAAGTATAAAAAACAAAATACGCAAATGCACTCGGCGACTGTTCAAATGCTACCAACGAGCACTGTCTACAAAATGAAGACACTCAGAGATTACACTAATCAAATCCCCACACCTTTATAGATAAAATATATCAACAAAATGTTGCGAAATAATCGCAGGAACACTTAGTTATGTTAAGTTGTGCAAGAAAACGCGAGAGCGTGGGCGTTGGAAGCGCCGTAGCGACACATGACCGGGAGGGCGTGAGATAGAAAGCGATATTCAGTAAACAGAGGCAACGTGATAACTGAAACAGTAGAGAAAGCCAGATGGCCGGGCAGGGACGATAAGAGTCACATGTTTACGCCACATATTTACAGCAGCAGAGGATTCCATTTCAGCCTACGTGACAAGACTAGGACTGATGCAAGAACGAAGAATGCGTAACTAATGCCACAGAATATTCTAGAATGTTGAGAGGACAAATAATGTCGTCATTTAGAGATATAAAAGGGGGGTGGTCTAGCCACCGAGAGGCAGAGTAGGGTCAGCCAGAGTGCAGAGCTGAGGCTGCGTGTAGCAGTGTAGGGCATACTAATGCAGGGCATAGTCGCCGTTGTCAGTAGTTTGACTCCAGTCAGCGACGCCAGAAGTTAGACTAGGACTTAGCCACTGGGATCTCATGGACGGTAGTCGTAGGGAAATTAATTGGTAAATCCGTATGGGAAATAGTATTTCTCCTATCGTTCTTATTTAAAGATTATGAGGAGGATCAAGTTCCTGTTGATGGAATT